>JAZGTJ010001752.1:0-50630 GCA_036877575.1 Botia almorhae | reverse complement strand
TATGTTATATTCTACTTATCATCCAAATGTCATTAAATCAATAAAGGTAAAAGATTTTGTATCATGTGTGTCTTCATGAAACCCCAATATGTCTGTTTAAGTTAACAGTAATTATATTACTGTAATTATATTATATCCATCTTGCCAACGTGTGTGTTTACATGGTCGGTGTGCAAATTAGCAGAATGTATTCACTTATTGTCACTCCCCCTTTAATGCAGTCTCCGCCTTGTCTCCACACTCTACCCCCACCCATTACCCCCAGTGAACAACGCCCCTTTTCAGAAAGTTTTTCAAACCAGAGGTGTGAAAAAGCACCTCTGAAACAGGGGGGTGTTGTGACCCTTTAAGATTTTTAAACCTTACATTTTTATGCAGCCTCCATTCTCAAAGCCCATCATTCCAGGTCAGTATTTTTTATAAACGTTAAAAAATATAAAACAGTAAATTAATTCCACTGGTTTATTTGATGCACACAAAGGGAATCCTCTCTTTCCTAGTCTCTATCTGCTGTCAAAAGAAACTTAATATTCCTAAAAAAAAAAGTGTGTTTTTAGGACACTTTTTGTACACTTTTACTTTATACACTTTTTGTGTATTGTGACATTTTAAAAACAGTTAAGCACCAAATTCTCTCTACCATAATTAAAAAAGCACAGAATAAGTTCTTAATATAATAATGTAAAAATTCATTTAAACATATATTATTAACATGGCCGTATGTTGTACTGCCTTGTTTTTTGCATGGCTGTATTTGCACTGGCCTGTAATTACAATAATTAGAGCAAGTAAAAACTGCATTATTGTAATAATATGAGAACCACAACCAAAAATACTTGGTTAAAAAAAAAGACAATTTTACTATGAAACTTCTTTTGGATTTTGGGTAAAATGTGAACGTTTTCAAAAGTCAGAAATAATTGTTCTGAAGCACAGTAGGAACACAGTCCTAGTTCCTGTGTTCTTTTCCAATGTTTAGGAGAATGGTATTTCCTGTAAAGTTTCTAACGTATATGACTTTCACTTTAGTTTAACCTCTACACACTGTCAGGATCTGAATACATCAATACAAACATGAGAAACAACAGATAAAAAAATCAAGGAAAGTTGGCTGGCAAGTTTAGTGGAAGGTATATACATGTGACAATGAGATCAGACAGAGCTAACTGAAAACGAGGAGGAAAGGGGGAGTGGAGAGAAAGAGAGGGAGAGAAAGAGAGAAAGTAAGAGAGAGAGAGAGAGAGTGAGTAAGAGAGAGAGCATGCAAAAGTCAATGAGTACCTTTTTTGGCAATCTCCATCTCCTCCTCCGTCCAGCGAGACGTCTCTCCAGTCTCAACTGCGCCTGCAGTGGCACATACAGTCAGTGTTAGCGAAGGAGAACTCCCCCAGTACTACACGACATCGCTCATCACGCGGCGGACTCTCAATCTGTTTACAGAGACCACCCCCCCTTTGAGGCTTCCCCCCGCTCTGTCTGTCTTTTCCTACAAGCAAGCTTGATCTCTGTTCTTTGCCTCGTTTATTGCTTTCCTCCCTTATGCTGGCTGAGCAGAACTAAACAGTCACCTCACTCTCCCTCTCTCCGAGTCCAGTCAGCTGATCTCCACCAGACAGTGGAGGAGTGCAGAAGCACCACCCTTCTGGGTCTTAGACCAACACATGCACACATACTTACTCACCCACCCATATCACTCAAAGTACAGTGAGAGAGACCAAACACGCAGTAGAGAGACAGACAAACTGTGTTTTCCTCTCCCACCCTTCTATGAGGGTCCCCTTGAGATTGACTAAACACTAAGACAGATTTAGCACACTGTGAACCCCTGACATTTACGCGAGAGTGTGAGCGTGCCCGCACAGTGTTTGGATGGCTTGCATACAGTGTCTTTACTTAAACTCTTCAAATCAACATCTCTTTGGTGACCCACAACATGCTGTTTACATTACCCCCTGACCATGTATGTGTTAAATTCACATGTTCAAGGTTTAGACATGGCATCAGTGTATTATGTGTCTGAAGCATGTGTCTATAACTCTCAACCCACTGTAGCTGCCTTACAGCTTTTCAACACAAACAAGTTAAAGCACTAAAACGTCATAAGGCAAGACAGGCAGCCTGAGATGGGTCCTCACCAATCTCATACACACCCATGAGGGCTTGAGGTTTAATAGCATTGCTGGTCCATCAATGAAAATTTATACTGCAGAAGGGAGTAAACAGGATGAAAGAAAAGCAGAAGACAGGAATCTCTCAAAAAGACAAAACGCAAGCAGTATGGTGCAGTACTCAGCCTCTGTTGACACTGTTGACATGGACACCAACTGTGTACAGGGGCAAACATAATTAACACTAGTAACCGTGCATTGATGTCTCCTAATTTGTTTAAAAGTGGTACCAAAACTGATGAAACAATCAGGGCAGTTTTTCATTCTCATTTTTGCTCTATTCAAACGCCTCCTGAGACGTGTTGCGTTAACCTGCCTCTTATTATTGTCTCCATAGCAATCCCTCCACCTGCCTGTCACCACGGTAACAAACTCAGAGACCTTGAATCTGTCGTTGTGTGGCTGGAAGAGAGGGATTTGGAGATGGGAAGAAATGGACAACACTCTCTCTCTCAGAGAAAATAAGAGCAAAACAGCAGCATGAGAAAAGATGGATAAAGACAGCAGAAGGAGGAGATGCAAAGCATTATGAAGGGTGCAAAAGGAATAAACTAAAATGCAAAGCAAAGCTCATAACAACGAGAGAACCATAGAAAAATAGCGCATAAGAGCTGCTGTTTTGTCCTCCAAAGATGTACCATCACATTGATCAAACCCTCAGTTAACCAGAGTACCCAATCTTTAATGTACTTAATGTACCGTCACATTCGAAATATTCTCTTTATTAGGCCACCAAAGCTCGCTCTCCCAATCGCTGAGCAACAGCTCACGCACACAATCGCTGAGAAACATCAAAACAAACACAAAGCAGACATTTCTAAAAGGTGAAAGATGTTCTCTGAGTGAGTTTGTGTAGGTGAGAGCCTATGGAACAAAGGCTGCGCTTACTCTGCAAGTCTTAATGCTCAAATCTGATCATATCCGATTTTTTGGCTCACCTATTTACACTTAGGCCTCATATGTGATTCGCATGTTTACATTAATCTCCGAACAAAAAGATTTTAGTCATTTACTAATATGAGCACCATGATTGCTAATTAATCTGTTTTTTTTATTAATCTGTAAAAGTTGGCAAAAGTACACCCAACAGTGTGTACTTGTATCCAATTGAAATCCACATCTAAAAGTTGCCCAGATCGGATACGAAAAATTGGATCTGGTGTGTAAGATGCAATAAAAAATTATTTTAGATTATTTTTGTGCCAGTGTAAACGCAGAAAAAGTATGAAAGGGTGAGAAAACATTTACCTCGTGTGTCTGTGTTGGGTACTGGAGTGGGTTTCGCAAGCTCTCGTACTGGTTTTTGCACCGCCTCAGGTTTAGAAGGAGGTGTCGGCTCTGGCACCACTAACGCACAAATACAAGTAAAAGTTTAGTGAATGCTGCTGGGGAGGAGCACAGTAAGGTGCAGTGGAATCAGTTTGAGCAAATTAAAAAGAACAAGTTGAAAAGAATTACTCATTCACAAATCATATTATTAACACGTGTGTGTGTGTGTACTAGTGTCACCTGGTTCAGGTGGAGGTGGCGGTGGTTCCTCAGCCACCAGAGATGCAGCCTCATTATTGGCCATGGAGCGAGTGGTGATGCGGCCCTTGCGACGACCCTGGCTGTTAGCAGTCTTTCGACCACGTGGTGTGCTCTGCTCCTTACCCTCCTCCTCCTCTCCTTCACATTTTTCTTTGTCTTTGCTGATGCCCCGGTGAAAAAACAGAGAAGGAATTAAATCAAAATCAATTAAATTTGTTCAAACTTCAGGGCAAGAAGAACGAGTTATAAAACCCAGGCTGTGTGCCGAGTTTCTGGTACAAGTACTACATCATATACTGGGCTTATACTACTTAATCATTTGGTATAAGCCTTACAAAGGAGTTTTCATAATGGGCACACCCACATCACCACCTCAATAACATAAAAAATCTTTAATCCATAAATAATGGCACATTTTGTTGAATTCCTTGTAGTGGCATAACAGATCCTGAGCCAGATCCTAGTCTTTCTAATCCAAACGATTAAATGAGGTTAAAACTGGAGTTTGTCCAAACTAATTTCAACTCAAATAGATCAGCTTACCTCCAAACATAAATCAATGAGGAGGCAAGTGTGATGTAGACCAAAGAAATCTCTCTACTGTAGATCAGACAGTATTTCTCGTAAACTATGCTAACAGCAGTCAGTTCACTGACGTAGCACTGGAAAATGAGAGAGAGACTAGGACGTCGTGACTCCACCGTGTAGTTTCATTATGAAACAACACACATTTATCCGTTTTAGCACTGACTGATTTGGATCATCTGGGTGGTTTGAGTAAAAATCTTTCTGACATAAGGTGCAAAACTTGCAACACACACACTGTGGTAAACTGAAAGAACAAAGATCGCAAGCAGCATCTTAAAGAGCATAAAATGGTTCCTCGGTCAAACCATTCATTAAAAATTGCCTAATGTTGGTCAACAGGTGATATTTAAAAATCTGATATTTAAAAAATATTAAGTAAAAAAACTGCACCAAACATCAAGTAGAATAATTCCAATCTTATTTATAGCTGTGAAGAACAGAAACATTGCAATGATTATGATGCCAGGCATAGCCTTTCTGGTTGTCACTCTTGTGGGTAGTTGTGTACCCTTTACCCCAAAAGGTTTAAAATTAGAACCCCAAAAGTAAATTAGGCCAGTTCTTAAAGCTACCTAAAGGAAATGGAGGACGTGCTTACTTGGAGTCCTCTTTTTCATCTTTCTCCTCCTCTTCCTTCTTCTCTTCGTCCTCTTTCTTCTCTGATTTCTCAGATTTGTCCTCCTCGTTCTTGTCGTCTGTCTTGTCTTCCTGTGAGGGTCTTGTTATCTGCTTTAAAGAACAAGAACCACAACAAGAACAGCAATTAGACGGCTGACCTTTACTAAGAGCATGACCAGGTTCACATCACAGAGAATGAGGGGGAAGAACATTTAGCACTTAACCTTAAAATGTGTTGCACTTCAACTCTGCTATGAAGCAAAGGGCCATTTATGTAGCATCAAACACCTGGATAACAATCCCCAGCTCTAAGTGTAACACACATTATTGACAGCCCATGTTATCTCAAGAGACACAGACACATTTATATTCTGTATGAATCTGCTTGACAGTGGTTTAAGTTACATATTTTTGGCTTCTTTTGTTTTTACAAATGAACTCTCAGAGAAAAGCAGTCATCTTTCTATGCACAAAAGATCATGAAGGTAGGATATTGGTTAGCGCTAACAATCACATGCACATCCTTATAAAAATAAAGATTTAGAATGGGAATTGTGTGCAAAACACGCTGGAAGTAAAATATCATTGTAATGTAATCCATTTTTGTCCATATGCAGATTCTGCAATTTCTTTAGTTTGGAACTGCTGCTAGGGACTAAGGAGCTTTTTAAGTTGCATTACTTTTTAAGTAACATTTGTCAGCATGACAGACCACAAACCACGATTTTATCTCAGTTTTTACCTAGACCGAAACACACAGTCCAACTCACTCCTGCTCTGGACTGGATCAAGAAAAAATTCCTGTTTGGTTACTCTTCATCCATCTATGTCTTTCCTATTTTTTTCCTAACGGACTCGCTAAATAATCTTTTAGGTCTACTTTGGTAACAAGATGAGTGAAAATCATTGCAATTTTTTTTGTTTCTAACACAATTTGACTCATGCCATGTCAAGTGAAAACAAATATCTAAACACTAATTTAGTCAGACCACACAACTAATTCCCTAGTTAGAGTCTCTGAAAGCATAGCTTTCTGTGCTTATGTAAAATTCTGTGCTGTATACTTACAGTCCAAAAGTCTATTTTGTTATTCCTTTGTCTCCAACTCTCTTTCATTCTCATTTAGTGTGTAAATTTCAGGTATTTTTATTGTATGAATTTCGTGTATGTATGTATTTTACATTTGTGTGTTGTGTATTTTATGGTACTATTGCAAATCCCTTACAACCCTGTCCCATAACATGTTATCTTTTATATGTCATCTCCATGTAAGCTGGAATGATATATCTTGCTGGCAAACCTTTATTCATTAACCTACTACAAACTGAGTATGTCTAATTAGTTATTAATATATCTAACACATATTATTTGCAATACTACCATATATTCTGTGCTGAACATGTCTGATTTGTGTTCCGTCACATGCAAATACTTCTAAACCAATATAAACAAAGCAAAATTACTAGATCTAAATGAACGAATGAACTGAACATTATGGTCTGCAATGTTAACATTTACTGCACTGTTTTGTGCATCATTATAAAAATACAGCTCTGCTTCAAGCAATGGATAATTCCAGTCATCCAATATTTTAGTGAAAATGGAAGTAGATAAGGTCTGCTGTAGACTAATATTAGTCTAAGTGCAGGGCAGCAGTGAGCAACGATGGTTTTTTTTCCTCTGTTTGGAGAGGGAGCAAGAGTGCTAATGGCCTGAGGTTCTTTATCATGGTTGCTGCCGTGGACAGAGGGACCAAAGCCCCACCCCCTTCCTCCTTCTTGGCCTGTTCCACGAAAGACAAGCAAAGTATTGGAACAAGCCGAACTTAGCCAAAACAAACAAGCTGTGCAGCTGCCAGATGGAACCCCAAAAAAGTCAGAACCTCTGCCACAGAGACATGGAAAAATTTGGTGAGAAGAGGGAAACAAAAATAATTCAGATCAAAACAAAAATATATTATCCTGTTAACAATAAAGAATGGCAGAAAGGGCCTAATGCATAAAAAAAGCATAGAGCTCATGACGGATCAATCTTTCATTTTCTAGGTGGAAGGACCTCAAATTACCTAAAATGTAACTTAAGGATTTTTTTTATTCTTTACAAATAGTCTTTTTGTTGACAACTTTTATTGGAATATGGGCCTGTAATACAGGTCTGTTTAAGTTATAATCTATAAGCCTTGACCAATCTCTTGTCTAGTCAGGTTTGTGTGACAATTCCACTGTGATAGATAACAGATGTGTGGTGTTTATAGAGAACCATCAGCTGTTTATTTCAACCAGCTATTGAATCTTAGTAAAGGTAAAGTTGTAAAGGAAAGTTAAATGAGCTGAATTCCAGCACTGTATCATTCACAAGTATAAAATACAACCTTTTAACTATACATTCCCCACCCCTTATATGATGCTTTTGATATGATATATGATCCTTTCAGAAGCCAAAATTTTCCAACAAAACATTAACGCCCTAATTACAATCAGGGACTTTCCTGAAACCCTTTCAAAGTGCAAAACAATATGTTTAACCTAAACATATATTAATCCTTGGGTCTGGTAAATGTGTATCATTACTCGAAACAAAGGGGGCAAGAATTAAAAATTAAGCTACTGTAAATATTCTGAAACAATGTATTATCTTTTATTGGAGACTTTGGCTTTACATCTTTACAGTGTACCTTTGGACAAGTTTAATTTTGCATTGTGTTCATTTTGTGACAGAAGCCACATACACTACAAAGTTTTGGAAGGGAAAAGCGATATTAAATTTGAGAAAATCCTCTAAATTAACATTGTTGAATCAATAATCACCTTAATTATAAAATCTTTTGTATTAACAAAAATGTACTGAAAAGGGCTAAGCACATGGACAGCTCGGTAAAAATAGAACCTTCACTTTAAAATTCAAGCGAACAAACAAGAGAGAAAGAGATCTGCAACAGCTCAGAACCAATCAGAAGAGAGTGTGGGGAAAGAGGAAAAGAAGGAGTCAAGGCAAAGGAAAACATAACAGAACTTAGAAATAAAACTGAGCGGCAACAGTGCTAATGCATTACAGAGAAGGTCAGTGTAATACTTACTAACGATCCTAAATAGATTCTCAAAGTTCAAAAACTGATATGTTAATTGGTGCAGTTCTTTTGTGAAATGTGTAGACATTTTTGCTAAATTTTTTGCAGCACACCTGTTTTGCAGATGTCACATAGCAGACCAAAGCATACTGCCTCTGCAGAAAAATGTTCAATGTGCATTGTACTGTTGCAGAATTCTGACAAAAAAATTGATGACCACTAAACCATAAAACAGACTGTTGTCACAGGCAACTGCATCATTGCATCATTCTGTTGTCTTTCCTCTCAAATCACAATATATAAACTCACACACAATAAGACCAATGCTGTAAAAAAAAAATTTTTATCCCAAAACAACACAAAAAAACTACATACAGTACCTTCATCTACATTTATCAGCTCCTCAAAAACGGTGTATTTATCCCAAGATATTTCCCAGAATGCTGTGCAGCAGAGGCCAAGTCAAGTCAAGTCAAGTCACAGGAACAGGAGAAATTGTCTCAGGCTGCCTGACAGCTTTGTGCAGTGGATCAGATCCTCAGCAGCTGAGCTGCCGGGGCCCAGCTCGGCAGATCAATGTTGCATATTCCAAGAAAGTGTGCCGTAGGGTTGTTTGAGCCGGCTAAAGCAGCAGTGGCATCTCTATCTCGCACACATGCACAAAAATGTGTGTGAGCATTGGCTAATCTGTGTGATAGGGTAAACCCAGGTAATCCCTGCAGAGTAGAGGGGATAGGAGCCTGACCGATCTTAACACAGCACAGTCAGGATTTTGATTGGCAGAGCAAGCTGCTCCACAACTTTCTCACTAGTGTGAGTACAAACAGGCACATACCACCGTGCAGTTAAAGAGGGGTGTCTCACAAACTTGTGTACACACAGAGTTTTTGTCCCTCCCTCTTTTTCTGAAAAGTCAGGTCTCTGAAAGGACAGCACAACAACAGCTGCCAGTTGAGGATGAAAAAGAGTGAAAAAATACTGTTTTCTTTCTGCTTATGCATATTTTTTCTGGCATGTGCGCCCTCTCATTTTCTCTGAAAAATTCCCTGGGGACTCTGGGAACACAAAGCTAAAGCAGACGTTTGCTTGGAACAGCATTCGGAACAGCATTTAGAACTCCTGTGTGCTGAACTCCACTGACACAAAGGCTTTTATGGGTCTCTAATGTGGAGCAGGGTCATACACTCTACTCACACGCATACTCGGTTAAGAGGCCCTATCATATATATATATATATATATATATATATGTGTGTGTGTGTGTGTGTGTGTGTGTATGTGTGTGTGAAAGTGAGAATCTCAGACATCTTTTAAGTAAAAGTCTGAGGCTCACATGTTCCTTTCATTTTCTCTGTAGTTCTTGACAGCAGCATGGAGCCTCTCGGCTGTGCCAAACAGAGAATACAGATTCCTGGAAAGCTGTACAGGCCTCCATAAATCAAAAAGAGCGAGCGAGAGAGTTTGAGAGAGTCTCAAAGGGCAAATGCACTTTTGTCTGATAACTAACACAGTCTTGGTTTTTACAAAACTCCTTTAACTGTGTACGAAAACAACCACAAAACACACCCCTTTAAAACAAATACAACAAAATTACAATCACAGAGCCATTTGAAAATGCACACAGGATTACTCAGTCTGGTGCATGGAATGTAATGGCACATTCTGGGCACTAGGGGGATTCATGAATCCTAAAACCGCATCTCAAAAGTACCACCTTTGGCACAACATGCATTTTACCCAGAAGCCAAACATATCCCGCAATGGCCCTGTTGACTGACAGAGTGAGGGAATATAAGTAGAAGAGTGAGAAGAGTGGTGGCAAAAGGACAATTTTTAAATACCTGATTCCTTCTTCGCCGACTCCCGAAGTTGCGTCGAACAAGAGTTTTATAGTTTTGACTCTTCTTAGTCAAATAATAGTACAGCACACAATCAGAGACACACTGCAGAGAGAGAGAGAGAGAGAGAGAGAGAGAGAGAGAGAGAGAGAGAGAGAGAAACAAATACAGCTGTGTAACCTGGATTTGAATTTGAAAAGAAAACTTTGTGTGTGTTATGAAAAACATAACACACACAAAACATGTGTGTGTGTGTGTGTGTGTGTGTGGTAGGTGTGACTGAGTCAGTAAAGCTGCTACAGTGGTTCAGTTCAAACATCTAGTGATGACCATTCAGAGGAGCTCTGGGTAAAACTGCAGTCAATCACACTCAGGTAAAATAGGAACAAACGCTGACCTTTCTCTCCAAAAATGAAGCAATCAGCCCAAAATTCTTTGGATGTTGCACAAACCTGTATCCCACAACAGAAAAAGTGTAAGAAAATGACAGGCACATTGAGATTCACACAATCATTGCACTGACATGACCCACAGTTACTCACTTTTCTTTGAAAAGTGCCTTCTCATGTTCAGTCCAGACATTCATGAACTGACGAGATTTGTAGACCTTCATAGGGTCATCCATCAGGCCGTTCATGTTGATAAACTTCACTCTCCGCTGCTCGGAATCGTACATCATGGGAGGAATGACAGACAACTGCCTCATCTGCTTTTCATTGTTCTGTTAGAGACAAAGGTATTTATGTCGAGGACGGTTCTGTATCACGTGTTTACATTACTGTAGTCATTACTATCATAGGCATATTGCACACACTGAAATAAAACATTAAACAACTTTCGGGAGCTGGGATGCACTGGTTTGAGGTTCAATTTTTATATCTCTTGGAAGAAAAATCTATAAAAATCTATGGATATGCCAAAATGTTGGCTAGTGGATTCAAATCTTTGAAAGATATTTAGTCTGAATGAGTTTTTCCCCCCACAGTGGTCTATTACTATTTAAATGTAAAAAAATAAAACTGCATCTGTCTATAATTTTTTCCTGTTTAAAGGAGCAGTTAATCAGACCTTATGCAAACTTTGGCTACATAATTCTAACATTACTCCAATTAATTGGCTCAAAGACAATTATAAACTTATATAGGACATGACTAGGATGTATGTTTAACTGCTACTCTTTTGAATGAAGCTCTAAAAGCGTATAAGCCATCCTTTTCTGTGTGGATCAGATTTAGACAGAGTCTACATATTAAAACCACAGGTTTACCTCCTGCTCCGACAGGCCATCTATGATCTCAGATATCTCATGTTCACTTCGTGCAATGGTAGCAGACAGACCTGTCCCTCTCTGGCCCACCCTACAGAGGACAAGGATAAAGCATGGTTAGAAAAAGAGATTTCTGTTCCTGGCTTTGTTGTCTCTAATCCATATAACAACGCTTTCCCCAGCAAGCTACCAGACCAGAGTCCCACCCTGTTTCTTCTGCCACAAAAAGCCTTTTGAAGCAGCGGTTACAGCTACTGGCCAGATTCCTTCGGGTCTATTCATGAGCTCTTCATGAGTTTCTTTAATTCTTGAGTTTAAAGACTGTACCAGCAACAAAAGCTACATATATTGTGTTTTTGTCTAAACAATCAAAACAGGCAAACATCACTTAGTGAAGCTGAACTGTCTGACTAAATTAACAAAACTGACCTACGGAAATAATCTATGACCTTTTTTAGCCAAAGAAGAAAACATTCAGAACTAGTTATATGTTTTTGAATTATTGTTCAATGATTTAACTTACCTTATTTGTGAACATTATTTGTAAATTGTGATTGATTTCTATTATCACTGGATGAAGACAACATCTCTCATTGTCCTATGCTCCATTACAGCATCATAAAGCTTAGCTTTTATTATTGTTTTAGAATTTCAAATTTTAGTGGCGAAAATCACATATTGTGTCTTTGTTAAGCAGAATTCTGAGTTTGATTAGTTTGATTAAACTATATGGTTGGATAGTTGTGAAAACATTTGATTTGCATCCATATTCTTGTTTAGGTAAATCAAAGAATAATCAAAACCAGACAGCAATACTTGCTGGTTTAATAAAGAGCAGTTACTGGACATATTTGTATTACTGTATACAATGTGGTAAACTTCAATAGACCATAACAGCAACAAACTAGTTATTTTGGGCACTTTTGTTTAATGAGTAAAAAAATTGTCTGTATTTTTAAATTAATGTTCCTCAGTTCTGTTTTAGTGATGTTCCAGACAGACATTGCTGTAATTTAGGAAAGCCCCGTGACCTCTGTACCAGGAACTATCATAACCTGACATCTGACCCCATCACCCACGGGATCCCCAATGCTGATTGGCCAATAGGTGAGTCGGAACAGAACACTGCGCCTCGGGTACACATGATGTTACATTACAACTGTGTCAGGGAAAACCAATACTGGTGAATGTGGGTGCTTGCCAGAGCATGAATTGAGTGGTGAGGTAAACTAAAAGGCCTGGCTGACCTCTGGAAGCGCTCCTGTTGCTCGCGCTGCTTGCGGATTTCAGGGAACTGCCTCTCATAGTATTCACGTGTGCGGCTCTCTTTGGCTTTACGGCGAGGGTTGTTCTCCATTCGCTCAACCTTTTTCTCCCACTCCGTCATCAGCTCATCATAACGCTGGCATATTTTCTGCTCCTGAAACAAATTAAACAGAACACATTTTAGTTAAAAAAGAGAGAATTAGGAGAATTAATCCTTCTCAAATTCTCATTTTTAATGCAAAGATTATTCTACTTGTACATGTAAAAATCTTTTTAAAAATATTGTGTGTTCTGGTATTAATAATCAAAAAGAGAGCTAGAGAGAGACAGTGACAGAGAGACAACAAAGAGGTTCAATAGGAGAAGGTCGCAATCACCATTGTGTAGACAGAAGTGCATTTGTGTTTGTGTGTCTGCACTACAGTACACAGAACAAAAACAGCTTGTTTTTCTTTGTCTGAACAGTTAACCTTCCTCCTGGCTTTCGGCCATGTCCAGTACTCTGACTGTTCTTGGTCCAAAAGGTTGGGTTGACCCAGTCTATTACCAAGCTTTTGCACTGAACTTCACCTTCCTGAGAACCTACTTAAAAAAAGCCAGTCAAAATGCTTCCATGTGTCTAGAATAGTTTATATTTAGAACAGGCTTTTAAGAAACTCCACTATTCAACAGACCTGTACCACAATAGACTGGGGGTTCATTCTTCATAGTCACGGGTAATTTTAAATAGGTCCCAAAAACTAGGGCTTTTCAGCTTACAACTTTATCACAACATAGCTTGTTAAGATAAGCGTTAAGCAATAAGAAGCTTCTCTGCACATCTGATGTTTTGAAGTGCCAGTTTAGTCATAAAAGACAAGATCTCACATTAGGCTGAAGTAACAGGAATTCATCCAAAAACGGACAGAAAATCTACCCTGTAGTGGTCAAAGTAAGGAACAACAGCCTTCCTCTGGGAGCTGAAATGAATAATCATAAACAAAAATTCCTAGTCACCCCCATTTAATCAAAACTGGCTGAAACTTTGCATCAGAATGTTTTGTTTACCATACAGAAAAAGCTTTGTGAACCTCTCTTGTGTACACAAGATATGGGCATTTTAGTAATGATGGGCCACACCTGACAAACATAAAGTCCTATATGCTAAATGAATCACCTCAAACATTATTTTGATGACTTTTTGTCAGAAGGTCTGCGGATGATGTGTGCCAAGTTTCATGTGAATGAGGTGCACGGGTTGGAACAAGTTTAAAGTAATGTCTTTTTAAAAGAAGAACTGCAGATAAACTATTGCTAAGCATAAAATTAGATGAGCATGAGATGAACACCAGTTAATGCTTAAAACAAGGATTCTGAAGAAGCAAAGTTTAATTTTATCACACATGATTAGAGTTTACAAAATTTGAAACGCACTCAGTTTTAGATAGTCTATAAATATGTCCAATTTTGTAATGGTAGGCCATTCAAATTTGACGTTATATGCTGAAATTTGTTTGGCTGCTGATGGCCATGTTTATTTGTATAATTAATAGTTCATTATGTATATAAGTGAATTATAGAATATGTTAGGACATCCACCAAAGAAGACGTATACAAATTTTCAACTTCAGGCATAAGTTTATGGCAATATTAAGGATTTTCTGTTGTAGCGCCCCCCCATAGGGAAAAACAGGACAGAATTTTTGTTGTGCATCCACAGAACATTCTCATATCTACAGGTACCAGATTTTGTTAAGCTTGGAGTTTGCATTCAGAAGATATGGGCTAATTAGGAAAAACTGGCCACGCCCACATTTACTCATTTTACTAAACAGTCTGACCAATCAAAATTCCTTTGATAACTTTATACCATAAGACTCTCTAGACAATGCATGCCAAGTTTCAGGCAAATCAGACAAACTAGGAGATCGAAAAATAAGATGTTTTGGAAAATTCAAAATGGCTGAAAGATTTTATAGACAGAAATGGAATTGTCTGATATACGTTTTGTACGGCAAGTATTCTGGATTCAGGGCAACAATTACAATAGTGGTCTTCACCCCTAAGAAATCCAAAACTTTTTTTGTGTTTAATACCTCATTTGAATTTATATTCTAGTTTCTCAGCAACTTCAGTCAGCTCTCCTGGTGAAGGAGTGCTAACACACAAGCACAGTGTAATAGAGAAACCCTTACCCTCTGCTTGCGTGCGTGGTTCCTCCTCTTGAAAAACAGAATTAGCTTCTTCCTCATCATTTGATTCCTGCAGCAATAAATTCTTGAATTTATATTCTCCCACATACAATCAGCAAACACTGAACTTATGCATATACTTCATTCAGAAAGTATTCAGACCCCTTCACTTCACTCAATTTGTGTATGTTGCAGCCTAATACTACAATCGTTTAATCTTTTTCTACACTCAGTACCCCATAATGACAAAGTGAAAACAGAAATTTAGAAATGACTCTAAATTTTATTAAAAAGAAACGCAGCACATAACACAGCAACCTTTTTCATAAGACTTAAATCAGGATCACCATGTTATAGAACATCACATATGCAAATAGTCATACTTTATACATACTGTCTGTCTTTAATGTGTATATATGATACATATAATATACTGTATATAATACATATGATACAGTACCTCAGAAGATAAATGACTGTTTTAGAAACAAAGTCCTTAATCTGTTGATCTCTTCAATGCATTTTCACAACTTTAAAATGCCCATATTTAACAAAATTATGGTAAGCACTGACACTAATGGTGTCACTGATAATGAACTAAGTAGTTATGAATAGCATGTTTCTGCAAGGATATTCCTAAAACAACTACAAATATAAATCAACACATGACTGCAGCATACTGTCGTGGGAAACAAGTGTTAAGGATTCAAGGATTCAAAGCGTTTGTCATATGCACAGTGAGGAAACAGGTTTTCCTGTGCAATGAAATTCTTACTTTGCTGTCCACAGTGAATGTACTATAATAATGTATAATATGCCTATGGCTGGTTCGCTGGAGGGTTTGTAAAGCAATAATATGTACTGCAAAACAGCACTATAAAATAATACTGAATTAGGTAGCTCCTCCTAAAAATGCAGGGATAGTTTTTAACCTCTACAACGACTCCTACAGGTAAACAGCGGTTGTCAAACAAAAATAAGGACCCAGGTGATGTGTTTGTTCACTGGCTCTTTCATTCCTGAAGGGTTAGACTTACTTTACTGCAGCCACCTTTATTGGGGGTTTAAAATATTTTATAATTTAATTTTAATGTTATAATATAATTATTTTATATAATACAGCTAGCATGTCTCAGCTATATAACATCTCTGAGTTACAATAAATATGTAAAATATATAAGAAATTAAATTCACAAAAAATCTATTTGATTAAACAAATTTGTAAACAATATAATTTTAGGTAGAAGGTTGTGTCATATCATAAAGTGTCCCAAGACACAAACACTGCTGTTCACTGCTGTGTGTGTGTGTGTGTGTGTGTGTGTGTGTGTGTGTATAGGCTTTGCACAACCTGTCTGGTTAAAGATTTTATATAATTTTCTAATGGTCGGCATTGTTGATTTATAAAGCAATGGCTTTGCTCAGACACCCTCGTGCCTGCATGCTAATCTGCCTCAACAGGACGCATACAAGATAGACTGACCTTTGGGTACGGGTTAACATATCTGACAAATGTCACTTTCACTTCTTTAATGCATCCTGCAAGTGTCCTAGCTTAAAACACTCTCCTTAGCAATAACAAATGCATTCATGCAATCGTTCTCTGGGGGAAAGCAAATGGAAAATGGCTGGATATGTGACATCACTAGGCAGATTTATTTCCATATCACCTGCCCCACTGATAACAACACCTACTTTTACATTGTTGCATCATTGGCTCCGCCCACAGTCATTTATTTGCAGAGAAGCAGAAACAGTCGTTGCCTTGCCTCACAGCAACTTCCTTTAAGTTTGGGAAAAATACACTATGACATCCCGAAATAGCCTGAGGAAAATACTTTGGAGGAGCGAGTGGATATGAAGTGATTGATGATTACACCCGAAGGTTCTTAAAGGAAACTTTTAATCACAGGACTAAAAACCGGATGGAGAAAGGGCAAAATTACTTAATTTTAAATGTTTTTGGGCAAGAACTTCAGTAACATTATAATTACAACTCAGGAACAAAATAAAAAAACGTCATGACTCCTTTAACCCACCTAACACAGACAGGATTTCCGTAAGTGGTAACCACACACACACACACACACTTTCCCTTATTGAAAACACTCGTCTGACACACACACACACACACAGGGGGGCTCGTTACATTTCTGTGTCAAATCTGCACTGTAAGATCAACACAGTGGTGTATTGCCATCATTCAGCAAGCACACAGCCAAAATGTTACATGGTTAAAGGAATTGCCAGATGTCCTCGTGATACAATCCACACTGTGATACATAGATCACGATTCAATACATAGACACATCATAATATAATTGGATGGAGACTGAAACTGCACCAAACACTTGAGACCCAGTGTTGCTGAGAGAAAGTGAAACTGCAAGATACATTTTGGGTGTTTGTTAGAAAAATAAGTCCGCATGTTCAAGTGTTTCTCTTGCTTCATGAAAGGAGCTCTGATCTCTGGGAGGATCTACAGTTACAAAACAGACCAATTACAGCTGTTATGGTCTGCATGGATACGACAAATTCTTGAAGAGGCTGCAAAACTAGTCATTCAGAAAAGATATCAACAATTGGGCAACTAGAACTATTCTACTGAATAGAATTTAATGACTGGTAAGTATAACCACTAGCCTACAAATTTAATTAATTCTGTTAAACTTGCATTCAGCATTATTTACTGGGAGCTTATAGACAGATACTCACGTTTTTATGTTGTCATGGTAGACTTTAGTATCAGAGGGCTGGTTATACAGAGGCTGTGGGGAGATGGAGAAAAGGTTGCAAGTTTAGCTATATAAACACATATCTAGCCACTTAAAGAAACCAGTTTCATACTCACCAATTCAACTTTAGGCCCCAACCCTTCCAGTATCTTATGGGCCTCTTCTGCCTTTTTCTGTAACAGAAGATTGGAAAAAGAGACAGATGTACAGTATCACCTTGTAGTTTGATAGTCTGATTGCTTCACACTAAGCTAAACAAACATGCAGTTCAGCTTCCTGATGCCACTCTGGCTTGCTTCCTCTATCTGTATTTGTCTTTCCCTCACCTTCTTCACCTTAAACTCACAACTCATCTTGTCTCTATCAGGTACTCAGCTCAGTTACCCTTTGCTTCCAGAGCAAACAAAAACAGCCATAAGAACAATCTCCAGATGCGAGTTTTCAGACACACACACACACACACACACACAACCTCACAGGAAACAAACCTCACAGGAACGCCATTCTATGGCGTTCTAATCTGATGATGCAACACTCTTTTAAAAGAGTTGTTTTATACTAGTTTAAACTAGCTTTTGTGCTTTAAAATGTAGAGCCCATGCTGTTACATCATTCGTTGCCTAAGACTCTCAATTCAGTTTAATTAGTGATTGAACACATTCAATGAGATTCAATGAGGTGTTAGAAAACAAATTTTGAACTGTGAATAACTGAAGCACACAACACTGATGCACAAGCTCTGTAAATAGATCTGTGGATTTTTTTAGCATCTGGAATGTGTAACATTGTACGTGTTGTATGTAAACATTTTGATTAACGATTTTTGTGTATGCAAGCAGGAGAAAGAAGTTCAAGAGCGTAAATGTAAACAAATGATCAGGTAAATAAATGCGTATGACGTACCCGGTTCTCATCATAAATGATCTGGACGATGCTGCGATGTTTATGTTCCACAGGAGGTGGTGTCACTGGCTTTTCTGGCTCTACTGGCTTTGCTGCTTCCTCCTCCAATTGTTGCTGAGACAAGAAACATGACAATGTAATTTAAATCTAAAGCCTGAAACATTACTTTATACTCATGCAAAAAATAACACAATAAACACACTTGCCCCAATCAAAAAGTGTATAATATTCTTGTCCTATGATATGATCAGATTATGAGCTATAGTAATAGCGCCTTTGGAGGGACAGAACCGCAAAGGAAGACATTTTGTTTTCTCCTCTCATGGTTTTCACCATGTGATCAGAACTGAAGAAGTAACATCAACTAGCAGGCTAGCATCACTACAATTCAAACACTTAAGAATACAAGCATTGCAAACAGGATGCGTACCCTTGAAATCCTAAAGGATATGGCATCAGCATCAAACAGCAGGAATAGCTGGTACATATGAAGGAATTATGACAAGTCTCAGAGGGACAACATTTCCCATGAGGCTTGATGACAAAATTAAGACCTGATTGGACAACAACTGCTGCTAGCAGTAAGTCTCAGTGTTAAGATCTCTGATATGGGGACACATCAGGAGAGTTTTGGGCATTCAATGCTCAAAGATTGGGAACAAAACTAGGAACAACAGATTAGTGCTGAAAAGCAAAATGCTCCTAAACTGTCCTGAATGGTCTTTCTAAAGCACATGTTTAGTGAGGCTACACACCTGTTTCTTTTTGAGTTTAAAAATCTGCTGCTCAACCTTTGCAATCTCACGGTCCACCCGGTCCATGCTCTGAATGAGCTCCTCCTTGGAGAGTTTGGAGGGCGATGTGTCTGCATCCTCAACCACCTGAGAAACTCCACCTGGGGATGAGGCCTCTATCTTCACACTGAACTGAGTGTCCTGTCAAAAAAGGAAAGGAGTAACTTACCAAATGTTTATATTTTATTAAAATAATATCCTTCATGCCACATTCAAAGCACAATAGTGTACCCACATGTAAAATCTCGTTTCAATTCATTATTTTTCATCTGAAATCAGTTTATGGAAAATAATAATATTGTATCACCTTCTTGACCTCTCCAGTGGTTCTGATGCTGTCCTGCATGGTATGTTGAGGGGGCAATATGATGCCGGTGGGCTGAGCTCGTGAAAAGTGTGCTTCAGTAACATTTTCAATGCGGGGACGCTTGGCCTCCAGAGTCTCCTGCTCCGGCTGAGCTGAGACGGCATGAAACGGCTGCTCAAAGCCGTGCCTGCGCTCTGACGGCCTGCAAGAGATGACAGGGATTATTACTCTACAATTATTTAAAAGCCCCAGTACCATGTACAACTCCACAACAAAATGTATTTAAATTCACATATCAATTTCCCTAACGTGACATTTACATGTGAAATAAAATATTCAGCTGTAAATGAATGTATGGTGAAATTTGATTTTTACCAATCGGTATCTGAATGTGCTCAGTGGTTAGAACTAACGTCATGCTCTAACCACTGAGATACAGGAAAGCCTTAATATCATAACCATGTTAGGTTATGATATTGTTGACCAATATTTTTGAGTTATGTCAAAAGAACAGAACAGTCATTAATGTTAAAATTGATAATCGTGTCAAATTTGATTTTTTGTTGTCTTCAAAAAAGGCAAGTGAGAGGAACGGGTATTACCTCTCTGTCCCAGGGTGGAATTCTGATAGAAGTGAAGGTCTACGACGCTGTTGGTCCTGCAGGGGGGTGCGGTAATCAGGAACTGTGAACTCCTAAACACAAAGACATGTAAAACAGGCAAAAACAAAAGCATGAGGGCCTCATAGAACAAGGCTCAGAAGCCTTGGTGACATGTGGGCAGAAACAGAGCATGTGTGTACGTGAGTAAGACAAAGATGAGATACAAGAAAGCTAATGTGGCATTCAAATCGACAGCAACCATTCCAGTAAGAGTTTAACTTTCCAGTAAAACAGCACTGTTAATGAGCACAACTGTCTAACACCTTTGCTGCTATAGATGGTATAATCATCACCATCAATTCATCACTCTCAGAAAACCACAGACATCAGCACAACAGAACTGAGAGCTTTCATGTGTGAAAACGTTCATGTTCATTTCTTTAACATAGATCACTCTCTGACTATAGTTCATTTTTAACGATCATGGAAAATCATTACCCTGACATTCAAAAAAAACCATCAAACTGTGGTAGTATATGTAATAGCATGGCAAATCGGTTGAATAATTAGTTGATGTTCTACAGAAAGTAACCCTTAATAATTATGGTCATGTCCTCCTAACACAGATTTAATAAATTTTTCAGCCATATATGGATACTAAACAAAAAGCAGTCAATAGGGTGACAGACATCCATAAAAACAAGTGGGCTAAAAAAACTATAACCTTCTATTGCACGGTTCTCACAATGATCTCTAAATGATCACGGTTCTCACAAAAACAGAGAACCACAGATTATGTATAATAACAGGAATAATTCTTACAGCATGCAATTTGAAGTCTTACAGTAACCATTTTTAAATTTATTGCTGGCAGTGAGCTTGAAAGTGCAGCACACTGCCAGCATGCTAAAACCTCCAGGGACAGTTGCTTCTCTAAATTCATCTCTTAAAATAATAAAAAATACTGTAGACTGTAGACTGAAAATGTTTTAGCTAAATGCCCTAGCTAACCAAAAACACTAATCAGTCTGTCGTGTCCTACCAATCACCCAGATTGATTTTAGACCAATTTTTAGACAAATGACAAGTTTCAAATCTTTTAAATACATCAGATGGTCTGGTCAGGTCTCTGGTTCAGACATTGTCGGGATAAAAGGAAAACTTTCCCAGTTTCTAATGTTATCAAATCAATACCTTCTCTTGGCACTGTTTCATATTGTTTCATAATGGTGACCAGGCTAATCACATTTGTCTGAGCTGGCCATGGTACAGGAGGATTTCTGAAAGATCTGCTGGTATGAGGTCACCACACTGAAAAAGACAGACCTCAGATTTCCACTAGAGGGACTTTATACTTTATATGACCATCTGTGCTGAGGATTCTATGTCTAAAACGTCTAACGACCACAAAACAAACATGGCCATGTCTATGTCTGCAAACAGGCCATGTCCATGTCATTTCAAACAAGCTGAAACTAGTTTAATTTTATGCAAATGAGCAGTGATGCAACAGCGGTGATGCCTCTACTAACAGGCATCAGCACGCACACGAGCCAGCTATTGTGAGATACACGCGTTATTATTAATTTATTTTGATACATATAATCAATATGGTGCATTACACAATGCTAAAATGTATATGAGAAAGATTTCCTATCCAGAAAGGGATTGAAAACCACTTTCTTGTAAAATAGAAATGACCTTTTTTTAACAGCAGTGCAAAAGCTATGAACAGCTGTGCAGCTCAGCATTGACATTATGGAATTCAACAGTAGGAACGCCCATTATGACCAATGATACAGCCACTCCAGTGCTCCAGTGATAAAACTGCTGTATGGGTAAACGCCTCATGACACGTGTACAGTGTACAGAGTGTACACAAGTTGGATGGGTATGGATGTTAGATGAGGGGAGTTAAACAGTGTGAAGTAATTAACCTTTTGTTATCTCTCTCCCTCAGCTCTCATTGTGTAGCCTTATCTAACAGTGTATAGCATAGCCACATGCCTAAAAACCAATATGGACCCAAAATAAATCCTTCTCCTAGTTTCAGGGATAATAAGAGGATGTATTAACCTGATCATGTTGTTTATAAGCTGTTTACTAAATTACTTTTGTTGGTAAAGAGCTCAGCAAACAGGCACTGAAAAGATTTACAAATAGTCAAACTAAACAGAGTTTTGTCCAAACAAATGCTCTCTCATCAAATAAGAATGCCCTTTTGTCCCTGTAACTGTTCGCAACAGGTATACTGTAACCACTCTGTTTATACTGGTGCGGTTCTTGTGTTTTACACTCTGGGATGCCCAAAAAGCAAGGAGTAAAATTGGAACAGCAAAGTTATCATAAGAGTCTTTTCATCACTATTTTGCCTAAGGACTACATCTATGGGCTATACATTACAATGTTACAACAGGCCAAGACTGAAATCTGCAACAATGCACACTATCATATCAGACAACTGTGAATACAGTGACAGTTAGAAGTGTAGTGTGTTCTTGATACTGACCGATGGATGGCGCATAGTGCTGAAGGCATATTGCACTGAGTGTGGTGGGTAACGGCTTTGCTCACTGCTGAAGGTCCCCTGGCTGGGGGGGAAGCCTGAACTAGACATACTGTGGTTGTCTGGTGGTGTGCTGGTGGCTCAGACTGGGCCTAGAGCACTGCTACTCAGTCACGGGCTTAATGTCAGCATGACCGTGCTGCCAAACCACCTGGGGAAGGGAGGGAGAAAGAGAGAGTGAGAGAGGAAGAAAAAACATCAGAACATTTCAAGTGGCAAAGATTCTGGAGGTTTGGGTACAAACTCTTTCCATGACTGAGCAAGTTTTTAAAGGTCTTGGCTCACTAAATGCAACCCACTGGCAGCCACTTCTTTTTCACTGGATTGCTATGTGAATGTTCTGTTTGGTATTGAAGTAAATAAGTTTAAATCATTATTCCTGTGAGACTGCTAATGACACAGGTCAACCGAAGGCAAATCAAGAAAATGACTACACCATGTGGTATCTGTCTTTTCAAAAAGGACAATGCTGCCTTTTGTTTCTTAAAAGGGGTTTTAGTCTACAGAACATTCACTTATGACCCATGAAGGAAGCAGCCTAGTTAATCTTACTTAACCCTCGAACCATATACAGTGCCTTGCAAAAATATTCATACCCCTTGAACTTTTCCACATTTTGTCACATTACAACCACAAACTTAAATGTTTTTTATTGAGATTTTATGTAATAGACCAACACAAAGTAGCACATAATTGTGAAGTGAAAAGAAAATGATACATGGTTTTCAAACCTTTAAGCAAATAAAAATCTGAAAAGTGTGGTGTGCATTTGTATTCAGTCCCCATGCGTCAATACTTTGTAGGCCCATCTTTCACTGCAATTACAGCTGCAAGTCTTTTGGGGTATGTCTCTACCAGCTTTGCACATCTAGAGACTGAAATTTTTGTCCATTCTTCTTTGCAAAATAGCTCATGCTCAGACAGATTGGATGGGGAGTGTCTGTGAACAGCAATTTTCAAGTCTTGCCACAGATGCTCAATAGGATTTAGGTCTGTACTTTGACTGGGTCATTCTAACACATGAGTAATCTTTGATCCAAACCATCCTATTGTAGCTCTGGCTGTATGTTTAGGGTCATTGTCTTGCGGGAAGGTGAAACTCCTTCCTAGTCTCAAGTCTTTTGCAGCCTCCAACAGGTTTTCTTCCAGGTTTGCCTGTGTTTAGCTCCATCCATCTTCCCATCAACTCTGACCAGCTTCCCTGTCCCTGCTGAAGAAGCGCATCCCCACAGCATGATGCTGCCACCCCCATGTTTCACAGTGGGGATGGTGTGTTCAGGGTGATGAGCAGTGTTACTTTTCCGCCACACAACACATTGCATTGAGGCCAAAAAGTTAAACTTTGGTTGCACCTTCTTCCACATGTTTGCTGTGTCCCCTACATTGCTTGTGGCAAACTGCAAATGGGACTTCTTATGTCTCTTTTAACAATGGCTTTCTTCTTGCCACTCTTCCATAAAGGGCAGATTTGTGCAGTACACAAATTATAGTTGTCCTGTGGACAGATTCTCCCACCTGAGCTGTGGATTTCTGCAGCTCCTCCAGAGTGACCACGGGCCTCTTGGCTGCTTCTCTGATCAGTGCTTTCCTTGCTCGGTCTGTCAGTTTAGGTGGACAGCCATGTCTTGGTAGGTTCACAGTTGTGCCATACTTTGTTCCATTTTTGGATGATGGATTGAACAGTGCTCCTTGAGATGTTCAAAAACAATAGTATGTTTATTTTATTCATAATCATCATTGAAAATTCGAAGCAATGACCGCTCATTCATAATACAGCAGCACTTGTCATAAGAAAGATTTCATGATCACCACCCTATAAGTGACTTGTCACATTTATCCATATATTCATACTTTATACATATTGTCTGTCTTTAATATACTGTATATATGATGTACCTCAGAAGACAAATCACTGTTTTAAAGAAAAGGTTCTCTCTATCAGTACTTAATCTGGTAATCTTAATCTTCAATGCATTTTCACAACTTTAAAATAGAGCTAGTCGATTGTCAAAAATCATAATCATGATTATTTTGCCCAATATTGCCATCATGATTTTTTACCATGATTAGTCACTGACTTCTAAAGCAGCATGTATTTACTGAATAAAAAAAGAGTCCCTAAAAACAGTTTAAACTGAAAAACAAACAAATATTAAAAAAGTAGATTTATAACAAGAAATGAGAGAACCCTTTGGTACAATAATCGTTTTACCTTGATTATTTTGTTTTAGTTTTCGTTGGTTGCCATAATTTAACTTGAAAATAGACTGATTAATTGCACAGCCGTACTTTAAAATGTCAATTTTTAAACAAGTACGAGATGAACATTTACACGGCCATTGACAAAGTAAGTTTAACTAAATGCAAAGTAGTTATGAATGGAATATTTCTGGAAGTATATTCCAAAAACAACTATAAATATAAATCAACACGAGTGCAGCACACTGCGCTGGGAAACAAGTGTGTACAGTATAATAATGTATAGTATGACATCACTGACATCATTCACGGAGGGTTTGTAAGGCACTGTTTTTGTTTAAACTGCTTTAAAAAAATATGTACTGTAAAAAACACTGTACAATAACATTGACCTGGGTGAAGTAGCTCCTTCATCAATCCCCCCATAAGAGCTTCTGACAGGGGAATTCCCCTGTACACTAAAGTGACTGTTTATACAGGTATTACTTTTATGACGTTAAAAGTGAATCTAGTGTTCTTTAGCATTGCTGGTGCCATGCCATGAATGCTGCCCCCACAGCAAACAGAATCAAACCAAAACCATAACTCCAAAACATATGAACTAAACTGTGGCACTGGTATATCGTTTCACCCCTACTGTGTTCAGCTACAAAACGGAAATCATATACTTCCTCTTTGGCATGAGGGTAAGTAAATGATAGCAGAAATTTTATATTTGGGTGAACCATTTCTTTCAATGTATAGAAAACACTGATGTGTGTATTTGCTGTTGAAATAACACCTGTTCAGTTAGAGCAGAAATTAAACAATAGAAGATGCTTCCAAAAGCTACAGGGTTTACTGTAGCAGATACCCAAATTTTCAACCATGACAAACATTTGTTTGCTAAACCCACAAGCCATCTTTATTAAAATAATAATTAAATCAAAACCTTTTAAAATGGTACAACTTTGTTTTAAATCAATATTTTTAATCCACGGGAATGCTTATTATTGTGTCTTGTATAAGGAAACAAAGTGACAACATTTTATAAAAAACTGTGTTTTCAGCAGAAGAAAGTCATACATATCTGGGTCAGAACATAAATCATAAGTCAGAATTACTCAGACCTTATAATTTTTGTATGTGCCAAAATTTGGTGCAAGGTAACATTTTCAGAAAGTTCAGAAAGTTAAGTGCAGTTCTTTGCCTTTTAGGTTTGATGGGTCATGCATCAGGACGTGCTTAAAGACCTCTGTCCCATGAAAATCTATTAGCACAGGAGTCTGTTTGCATATCCAAATCAATCAGCAGGAATCTCCACAACTGGAGCTGGCTGAGTGCACTTAAGAGAGAGAGTATGCGAATAGGATTTTCCATAAGCACTTCCAAAATGGTCATCTGTCAGAGTATGAGAAAGAACATGGACTAATCAGGATATAAAGCAGAACTATTGTTCGGTATGACCACACTTGCAAATCCATTGGCCCTGCTTTCATTAGGTTCAGCTCTTCCCTTTATCCTGTAACAATTCATGCTGTATATTAATGTTCATCTGTCATCACTTCTCATCAACACATGTTTTAGGCTCACAAAGCAGAAATCATGAGAATTCACATAGAGAATTACAAATGTGCAGCATTCACAAAATGTATGACATGTAATGGACAAATTAAACCTGAAGCTAAAACACTAAGCAAAGGATGGAAGAAATACTCTGTTAAGATGAATAATCTGCACAATGGAACCGACAGAAAGCATGACACTCCCACATCCTGCAAAACCCAGAATTTGTCAGAAACATCTGCCACGCTGATGTCATCTGGCCATTTTGACACCACCGTAGAGATTAACCATAAAACTGCCACTCTGCTCTTTTTGGATATGCAAAATAAAGACATGGAGCCCCTTAAAAAGTAAAACGGAGCACAAAAAGAAGCATGAAGGACATGTGTGCCTGTTTTGCGCTGGGTAAGCTTAATGCTTAACTTAAACAATGATCTGAGATCAGTTCAGTGGACTCTGTCCTAATAATATAGGATAAAGGAGAATCAACCCAGATCGGCAAAAACTGACAACCTCTCCACCAAGGGAGTCTCTATGCTGGTCAACAATCCCAACACACTCCCTGGCATATATGCTGCTTGCATACAATCAAAGCTTTAAAACGCCATGTCAACAAGACTGCAACGATAATCAGTGTGCAAATAGGTGTTAATTACAGCTCATATAATATCAACATTTTTGTAAAGAGTAATTAGAGGACATTACAATGTCACAGTACAAACAAAAACCCAGAAAGCAGAGTGTCAACGTGGCGGCTTGCCCCCCAAGTATTTTCCGGTGCTTGCTTGCTCACTAGCATTACTGTACCATGCTTGGCCACAGACACAGCAGCACAACAATTACACATCCTGTATTCCACTCTACTGTTCCCCAGCCAGCACATTAGGAAACTATTATAAAAACCAACAGCGATGAGAAATGGAAAAAGAAAAAAAACAAGCCTGGTACTCTTTAGGAGCACACTGTATCTCTCTTGATGGCAAGCCTAATTAAGCTGCAAGTGGTGCCACATTCAAATGTTGATACAGGGTCAAAAGAGAGGGAGGTGTTTCATAATAAGTGGGCAGACGAAGGATCCCCCAGTATTGCTTTGGGCATAACCCTGAGCTTTACAGTCTAGTTTTTACACACAAATGCAAAATAACTGTCTGTATGTAATATTGCACTCTATTGCGAATTTTGCCCTCTTCTGTAATCTACTGCTTCTATGTTTTGCTATATTAGCAGCATATGTAAATAAAGTTCAACATTTTGAAGTAAACCTTTGAAGACCTAAAATGCCATTTTCTTAAGTTTATGTATTTCCATGTGCTATTGAACATCTAGTGCCAGTTGACACCCACAATCCCCATAGGGCTTAAAAAGTGGCATGTTTTCATCCCCTACAACAAACCATGTACGTGCAATCCTTAAGGTTTATGATTACCATCTAACCTCCGATCTGATTATGTAGTAAGATACACCACTATCATGAAAATGAAACCTATTAAGCTCAGACGTAAGTTCCAGGCAGCAAAAACAGTAGTGGATAGCACAAATGTTTCTAATTCAGCAGTTAAAATGAGTTTTAGAAGTACAAAGGGTTTAACATGTACAATAACATTTAAATAACACAAGTATGAAACATTAGAGACCCCACGTTACAAGCAGCAACTCATGTGCATATATGACAAAGCAGACTTTGACAATTATTTCCACAGCAAACAACATGATGTGCTATAAACTCTCATGGCGTTAGCCAGCAGGCTACTGTTAGTTCAAACGAGGAAATAACATGTCACTGAAATCTGAGACAAAACCTACATATCGCTGCTCCACCGACATGTAAATCAATCATAGAATAGATCATCTAAACGATTATAATGCAGAAACAATAAAATCAGTCTAAGGGAAATTAAAGCCGTTAGCTAAACGTTTCACCTTTGCATTCAAACCCGCGTCGCCATCTTGTACACAAGCCCTCAACTCTCACTAATCTGCTTGTAATAACAAACAACTCGCTTAAAATACTCAATTTAACTAACGAACTTACCTCATTTCCACAGAGACACTCCAAATACGTGTTGAAGGGTAAGTTTTGGGCTGTTAGTATATGAAATAATGTAATTCGTAGGAAGTGGCACTGCGCGAGTGTTGCAGTCACAAACACTTTAAACACAGGCTAGTTATTTGTCCTATTTGTGAATATAAATTCAAGTCTTTCAATTTGTAATTCTGCTCCAAAATTAATACATGTCAATGTGTCGTTTTCTGCTTGTCATATGCCAGATAGCTTGCATTTTGTGCAGCTCTAATGCACCTGAGGAGACGGAGCGAAAAGAGTTTTTCTCAAGCAAACAGAATAAAACGGTGTGACGTTCAAACTCTCCCCACAGGCGGCCTTCACCCCACCCAAACCTCTATGCCCTGATAATATAATCCGCTAGACATACATGAACAGATTATTTTCTTTTTTATTATTTTATATTGCGTTTTTAGAAACTATTATATTTCTAAATTAATAGTTGTTTTACATACTTGTCCTCCTTTAAAATTATTCCAGGAAAGGTGCTTGTTTGTTTGTTACGATTTAATAATTTCCGTCACGTGCCCGTGTTTTAATGACTTTAAATCATATGGCGCTTAGAAGCTGGACATTAAAATAATTTAAACTCGTGTGCAATAACCACGTATTTTTGTAAATAATCTGCAGCAGGACTGTAGGAACTATTTTCATGGTAACAATGCTCCACACGGACTCTTTTATGAGACGATCGAAATGTTTGTTTTCGTTGCCATCATATTTGTCTTTGTGGCTTACATTGGTTCTATAAAGTATATGTATTGCAGATATAGGCAATTGTGGCCATACTTTTTAGATAAAATGTCCACATCCTTGTGCACTGGCGGAAATACAAAATTTTGTCCAACACTAGACAGATCCCATGTTGCCTACGGAAGTCAGAGGAAAAGGCGCACAAAGCCGTTTAAAGGCAAGCCTGCAATCACAGCTAAAAAACGGGTAACGCAGGAAGGAGACCAGAGGCCGTTATTTTGAATCGATGTTAATGAAGAAATTTTAAATACGATGCACAAGCTACTTTTGTGAGGAAATAGCACATAATTTATTGAATCGACAACATATTCGATAAACTTTAACGTGTTTTACATTACACAATACCTTTGTTGGGAACTGTATGTAGGTTTAACTATGATTAAGATGCTGTTTTATAAGAGATGCCAGCGACATGACTCATTTACGGCATCACCACCAGCAAACGTGTAATGAGAGATTCTATTAATATGTGGAGAATCGGCTCATCTACCATTCAAGAATTCATAGCAGTGAACTTCAATCGCAAAACCTCAAAATATAAGGCAATTACAACAATCAAGGAACTTAACTGCTTGACAGGCTGCACAGTTCTTATCCAAGAAGATGCCCATCTTATCCAACCATGGCAGCACACAGGACACTAACTGTACTGTGCACACAGTGTACTTCCTACACAAGTTTTCCTGTGCAATCCTCTGAAGGACTTAAATATCCAAGTGATCATTAAGCTTCAATAACATTTAGATATAGGAATAAATCTAAATATTTTGTACAATGTTTTACAGTACACAGAGCTGAATTGATTACATAACACCACTCATTTCCTAATATACTTTGCAGCAAAAAACTATGTTGAAAATATATCATGATGAGAGTTTTCTGTAAATTGTTTGGAAATTACTTCTTGCATTTACATACTGTTATACAAAATCATGTGTGTGTGCAATATCTAATGAATTAACAATAACAAAAAACCTTACTTGATCAGCACAGCTCTGTTAAGATAATAAAGATTTTGTCTCTAACTCTAATCTAGTTGGGGTTGTTTAATTTGTGCTCTGAAAATATGATGTCCCCTCAATGCTTCAGCCGCAGTCAGCACACCCATTAATGGTGTACCATGCTGGGCCTGGTTCCTCCTCATCTCCCCTGGCTACCCTTTGAGCAAACACTTGCTGGGCTACAAATAAAACCCCTCCATTCATTAACAACACAGGCACAGTCAGCTAAAGCTGATGTATGGGAGCTCCCTCTGTCACTGGAGGGCATAAATGACCGGGGCAGGGGTCTAAAAGAGAGCAGTCCTCCACCCCCCTTGGAGCTCCATTCTGATATGCCCTGAAAAATAGTCGAGGGGCAGGGTTATCTGACACGCCCATTGTGATGTCACAATGAATGATTTCAGCAATAACATTTTGCATCTCTGAAGTTTCTCATCGTTTATGTATGTACTGGCATCGTGTTTTCCTAAATCATCAGTGGTTTTTCTCATTCACTAATAACTGAGGTACAGATCAATGCAGTAGTCTTCAAGAGACACAGCAACCAAAAGCTACATTTATTAGTAATATATCAGAAACAGGGTTGAAAACCGCTCAAGCACATACACATCCAGTGAAGAGTTTGAATACACCTACTCAGTGTACTGTCTTGTATTTTATCTTCTTCAAAGTAGGCATTCTTTGCCAAGATTTTAGCTCTGCACACTCTAGCCATTCTCTCATCCCACTTCATACATTATCCACCTGGCACTTGTTGGCAGCTTTTCCCTCACTATCTGTTCCAACACTTTTTTTTATTTCAATTTTAGTTTTGTAAAGAAATTGCTCAGGGACACAATGCTGATGATTCATGGCTTACCCCTTGAGATTATTAAACCAGCCCTGAGCTTTAACCAATACGCCACCAAAACAAAGTTTAGACACCTCTATTTTCTGTAACTGGGTCTTGTTTATGAGATTCTGATGTTGTAATATCTCCTGAAGTTCTGCTAAGCAATGTGCTATCTTTGCATTTATATAAACCAGCTGTGTGTCAGAGAAAGATAGATCTTTTTAGACAAGATTCTTAATTTTGCCTTTTCAGAGCATGCAAGATTCAGAACAAGCAGCATTGAGCATATTCCCATATTTCTGAATTTGTATAATTATTTAATGAAAAGCTTTACGCTGAGCAAATTAAAACCTTTTCATTCTAACATTTACATTTAGTTATTTAAGAGAAGCATTTATTCAAAGTGACTGACAAATGAACCTCACAAGCAATTTCTATTAGGCACTATTATAAACTCACATTTGAAATAACCAGCATTTCAGATACCACAGTCACTGTGTGCTTAGATTTGGCATGTAGGAGGGAACAGCTGTGTCCTTGCAGCTTTTCAAAGTTCCATGATTCTGGGTAATACGGCTGTCTTGGCCACAATAACAGGTCATCCCAGCCAAACCGCCATGTTTGTAGCCTAAGCCTTTTGCTTAAACAATTTTTTTACAGAATTTCCACAGTTCGAAAGTGAAAAAAGTTAGTAAATGGAACAAGGTAAGTTAGACAGCATTACAGTCAAATTCAGACAGCTTGTATTACATTATAAAATATTGGAAGATTCTCGCTAAGAAAGGATGTGAAGGTGTTTTTAGATGGAAAGTAAATAATTTTTTTAGAAATGTTTCCTAAATGGGGCTTTGTTAAATGACCTTTATAAAGGACTTTGCATTTTCTGATAATGAAAAATAATATAAAACTATTCATATATATTTGTCACAAATTCAAGTAGTTTGTTCAACGAACTTCCAAAGAAATTTGCATAGTGATGGGAATGTCTTTCAGGCTATTTACCAAGTTTTTTGGCCCACCCAGTCTGTAGTTCTTCCTTTCCTGATTTAGTTTTTTGGTAAATGCGTATTCTTGGCATTGACATTATCGCTGCAGAACCCTGGAGAAAGCATCATTGCATGGCTAAAACTCTTCTCCACATTTAGAGTTTGTTGACTTCTTGGAAGGGTGGAAAAACTAAAACATTATGGACTGACTGGCTGTCCCCTGGGTGTGTGGGCATGTGGCTGATTGTTTTAGAGATTTTACCTCCATTTGGGCTGACATCTAAGTGCTCCCAAATTTAATGAGACAATATTTCCTGGTTTGGCATGATCAGACACTGTGATACGTCTTTGCTTAATATGTTTTGATTGCTTTGGACAAAGACCCTTTAAACATTAAAACATCAATTTGCCTCCATTTTGAGTTATTCAGACATACACCACTAACAAATTATATAACATTCAAACATTGTATGTGTGCTGTGTTGTACTACTGGTTCCAAGATGTTAAACCAAACCTTTTCAACTGACTTTATGTATGTGTGGGGTCAATGACCAGGAGTTTTGTTTATGACTGTTTTAGTGGTAATACGAAGAATCAAGGTGTGTTCTAAGAATTGCTTGTGTGTGTCTATTGACTGGGTCATAAGTATCACGTACACTCAGACACCCACGTGGATCTTTCATAATCACCTGGCACAGCGCCCAGTCTGCCTTTTTCGCCTTGTCTTTTTCTCTCTCTTTCTCTCACCTCCCTTCCAACTGTATTTCAGTCCTTACCCCTGGAGCTGATGCTGTAATCTTTATGATCCTTTTCCCCTATTCACAAACACAGACAGACACACACAAACACACATGCACACAAAACCTAGATTGCAAATAATAGTAAGTGTGTATACAGTACAGAGCATTTCATTGTAAATACTCAAATATTTGTAATATATTAAAACATATATTTGTATATAATAAAACGTGTGAAAAAAGTGCCTCTGACTTGTTTAATTGTTTAATGTATAGTCTATGTATTTGCGTTTATAGATTTGGCTGGGGACCCACCGCAGACTGGGTGCCAACCAAATCACAGTTAACTGTATAGAATTAAACAGACTGAAAGATTTGTGGAGCTTTCATTTGCATAGCATGACCCAAGCAAGACTGTGGTAATCTCTAGCTTTCATGTGCACGTTTAAGCTTTTGTGCGTGTCTAGGCCAGGTCATCTGGGCTCAGCGCTGGTTCAGGAAAGGTCGCTGTGTAGCTGAGTGATTGGGGATTTTTCTTGTAGGCAATGAACCTATTAATTCTCCGCAGTCAGCAGCTTTCATCGCTGTCATGTAGAAAGTTCTGAACACATACTGTCTCAATTGAGTAAAGAAAGGTTATATAACTGCGCAAAGAGTGACACAGAGACATGCCCAAAAACTGCACATATTGCATGCAAAACTGGTAATAGCTTGCAGAAACTATTAGTTGCAATGGGATGACTGGCTTTTACACACATGAATCATGGTGAACAGGTTTTAATCAGCCCACCAGAAAACAGTCATTTTTATATAATACTTTTAGTTAATAATTGTATATCTGTAACCCAGATGATAGATTATGGTGCTATAGCAATTCCACATTCCTTTGGGTTCCAATAAATGTTTAATATATAATAAAAATATATAATGATAAAATGTTTACCTGTATGACACTTTGAGAACTGGCAAATGCATGTGTGAGCTTCTGTATATCTGTGAACTTAACTGTATTTTCCCTTTTGGTTTTGATTGTAAGTGGACCATTGGCAAAAGTTTGACTATGCCAATGTAGACCTATGCCACAAATAAACTCCTTATCATCTTCTACTTATCATCTTTAATTAACATTACCAGTGTGGGTTGTTTACTGGCAAAGAAAGGTTTCCCTTCTGAGGCAGTAGTTAACATTTTTATTTACTTCAATTAACAGCTTATGTGAATTAATATAATATCAATTTCATTTTACACTCTGATCATTAAACATTTTTGTATCATAACATGTGCCGTGCATGTCCTTGTGGGCTCTAAATGGGTCACGTGACCCTCTCCGCCACACAGCTGCATTGACCGCCTTCACTCTGACTGGGGCAATGCATCATGGGAGAGCTTTTGTGATAAAAGCACATCTGAACATGCTCCACTGAACCTGTACGGAGTCTACCCCCACACTCTTTCTCTCTCTCTTTTTCTGTATTATTCTGTATTATTCTGTATTATTCATTGAGGCAGACAGATGTACTTTCTGTCTGTCTGAAAACACAGCCCACCTGCCTGACGGGGTAACATCAGGTTAAGTAACTGTCCTCTTTGTACTTCCTCTGATAGTTCTCTCTTTGAAATATCTTTGAATGGGTGTTAGGTTCTTTTTTTAGAGACTAAGGTCTTGAAGTACCCTTGCATGTCCTGAAAGTTTATGTGCAATCTTCAACAACAGTTTCTTATTACACTTTATAAACATTTTAGATGAGTGTTTGGAATCCAGTTCATGCATCAGTAAGGTGAACCAAATGCCTGGTCATTATAATTACATAATAATTACATGTTACAATAAGAGGCAATATTTTTGTGTCTTCTTTTTATATTAAATACTTTAATTTATTGATTATTTTTGTTTTTAAAATTAAAAGTAATTTTGAAATTTCATTTAGTTTTTCCCCACATAAAATTAATTTTATAAAATATATTTTATTTGACCCACAAAATGAAATAACCCCTTTAAAAAACTAAGGAATTCATTATGTTAAGAGTTATTTATCATTTTAATTTTAGAGGCATTTTTGCCATTTTAGGGGCAGTTTTGCTGCATGATTATTATAATATTATTATGATAATGATAAGATAATTCTTTAAGTTACTTAAAAAACATGCATGATTAGTCCTATCGGCTTGCCAGCCAGCTTTAATAACAAATAATAAGCACTGTTTTACCCAAGGCAGCAAAATGCCCTGAAGTGCTTGACATCATACAGTGGCAACTTTTATTTGTTAATTTTTATTTGTTGTTTATATTTGTTGATGGCATATGAATTTACTCGTGCATATAGTCATTTAAAAAGTAACATGGCATGGCTAATACCTATCTTGTTTTTAATTCTAGCATACCACTCCAATAAATACATTTTAATAATACAACCTGCAGCCACTGATTTAGACCAGCCTAGACCAGCATTCACAGGCAGTGTTACTCCTAAGCGGAACTCGCTAATGATTTTTACCGGTGGGGTAAGAAAAAGGGTAATCATTTGCCACTCTTACACACTGCCAATGAATCTAAACATTGATTAAAGCCGAAACTACTTTGAATTAATATAGCTATGTAGCTATGTTTGAATAATATGATAATGTTTTGGACAGTACCAGCAAGAAGAACATAACAGAAACACAGGAGAAAACAGCAGTGAGGTGCATTCTTGTTGGCAGGTCAAGACCTACAGAGAGATGAGCTCTGTTAACGGTATTACCGGACAGCACTGCACATGCACTCCCTGCCAAGAGCTTGTCTTAGAAAAACACTATCCTTTTTTCTCAAGAACATTTGGGACTATCTTATCCAAGGCAGAAGCATTAAGCCTTGCGTTCTCTGCCCATTTTTCTTGATTTTCTCCCATTTCCCTCTTCATCATAAAGCAGTGTTCTCTGTATTATATGTCTGGAAGCTGCATGGCTGTTCTGTGTCAAGTATTTAAGAGTGTAATTTTATTTTAAGAGGTTCTATATATGGCTGAAATAGTCTTTTTGGCTGCTTCTGAACATCTAAATGAATGAAGAATGTAACTTGAGTGCACTCCAACTTTCTGCACCACAGAGCTACTGACTGTTAAATTCTCCTTTTATACTATATAAATCTCCACAAACACAACTGCAAACCTGACCACACTTCAGTCAGAACTTTTTCTATGTTTGTCTGTGCTGGAGGGGTTAACTGTCGTTCAGCCCCATGTGACCAGACAAAACAAACACTGCCAGTCCCCCATCCTCTGCTCACACACACACACTCCGCCTCCTCAGTAGGCCAAAGTTCATCTGCTACATTCAGATGCCTGCAAGCAATTACACATCCACATGCAGTGAGCGCGAGGGGAAGGGAGGGAGGGAGAGCAGAGGTTACTATAGGGCTTTTGACACTGTTGCTATAGCAAGGCCAACCCTCTGCCTCGATCCATCTTGAGAAAGGTCAGATAGATAATGTGTCTTTCATCCTTATTTTTTATCATTCTCTCTCAGTTCCATGTTTTTATTCCTGATTCTGGATTGAATTAACAGTTCTTTACTGCTATCTGGGATACACCAAAACAGCAAGTGTAAACACTACAAATACAGTGAGGTCACATGCATTTTCAACTATCTTTGAATGTGGTTTGAATGATAGGATCACAAATGGTCCATGTTTGGACCATGTTTTCACCAACAAAGCACTGCCCACTTGTGGTCTGATCACCCAAAATGTTAATAGCAGGTGTAAATGGGGTCCTCCTCTAGCATCTTAGTCAATTTATCTTCTACAGGCGACCCCAGTGACCCTGACTGCCATTTGATTTGTGTGCAGAATCCATCACAACAGAACAGAAACAAATGTCAAGGTCCATTGTGTTTGTATGTGGGGTGGGGTGGGGGTTTAGTGACCTCATTTCACTCTGATTCACTCTTTATCTGTCTCTCACTCTTAATGCAAACACCACCACCCAGTATTAGCCCCTGACCTTGGGCTGTGATTTTTCTGGTGCCTGTTTTTAACACATTCAGTGCCAACTGGTGTGCATTGCCATCTTAGCCATCCTAATGTGGTTTCAATACAGCTTGGTGTAAGCATGCTGCTAAGCTAGTGATGGTATACTGTAATTGCCATTAATATACATTAAACACAAATTTTGATACAAACCTCTCAATTTTTAATTATACTACACTATTTTCATAGACATACATTATTCTCATTTCATACATTGTGGATTATTTATTCAGTCAGCTCAACACAATGCATTGTGGGACTGCATTATTTGCAAAGACTACTATGTGATGCTGCTTTTGACCAGCATAACTTTAGTGGGGTCTTCATGTTGACACCCTGGATAAAAATACTAGTTCTACAGTTTATTTATATAGCTAGCTACGTTTTAAAACAGGGTTCTCTTTCTTGAGTCATTGAATTACTGTGTAGTGATCTTTTTATGTTATCTCTCTTTCTAAACCTCTAGAGGTTTGATAAAGGTGTTTATCAAAGTAGCAAAAAGAGACCAACAAAACATTCCACAGAGGAAGTAGCTTAATTAGACCACCGATACATTACACAGCAGCTATGTGGGGCATTCAAATGAAAGGGGAAGTTGTGTGTGAATAAATGGAGTGATGCATAGCCCTCGGTTTCGTTTTAGGAAAAGCCCAGATGACCTTTGATCCCAGACTTCGGAAGGGACTGTGGGATGCATTCCAGCTGAGCTGTAGTGACAGTGTGGCAGTAAATCAGATATTATCAGATATATTTTCATATTAAATCAGTAATATTACAAATACACCAAAAAATCTGCCCTTCCCTGACCACTGTTTAGTTCTATAGCATTCTGTGTGTGTGAGGGGGGGTATTTAACCATATATTGGGGGCAAATTTGTCTCCAGAAGTCAGCAAAACCTGGGGACATCCTCATTTGTAAACATGCTATAAAAATGTAGTAAATAAAGAAGCAGAAAGTTTTTTGTTTGGGTCTGGTTTAGATTGTGGGTAAGGGTTAGGTTATATTTTTTATAACTAGCTGTGTATAAAAACAATACGTTTTTTTTTACCATACAGTCCATGTTAAATAGTCACATAGACACTACAGTATTTACATATGTTTAAACCGGTATGTCCACTCTCATGAGTGTTGCTTGCATTTTAATTACTATAGCTCATATTTATGGTTAGTAACTAATCCCTAAGTAATGCATTTTGTTGTGTAAGTTACACGCTGTTGTTTATGCTGTAAACTCAATACCTCTATTACCTTTCTTAGCGGTCTGACTTAGGAGTGTCCTGACTTAGGGCTAAAAAAACACCTTAGACATACATTGAAGGAGGGACACAAGCCATATCTGGAGAATTTTGAGATAGGCTCTTTCATTAGAAACCAAAGAGAAACGTCCTTACAACCATCCACAACACCGTAGCATCATAACCACTCACATATTTCTCATAAAATATGAAACTCTAGTTGTCTGCATTCTGTATCCCAGTGTCTTCATTTGTCTTTGTGACAAAAATGTAGGAAAACTGTATCCAATAACATATCTGTCTAATAGAACACAACGCAAATCTCCTCTCTGATCCTCAAACATATCCAAAACTATGCCATTAGCCTGCAAGGAAGCTTATAGAATGTCAAGCAAGACCACCCCAACTGTAGATTAGAGTGTATTTGGATGACAAACTTTTAGGAGTTTTTCTAGAACACCTTTTCAGGTTGAGAGACCTTTTAATACTTATGTTTACATTTGTTATAAATGTCTTGTGCTGTCTGCACATGTTTTGCACTTGTGCACTTTATGTATGTATTATGTTTAATTTATGTAGCCCTGTATGTCTGTGATATTTAGTGTTTGTCTTATGTAGGCACCTTGGTATGGAGAAATGTTGTCTCGTTTCACTATGTACATTGTACATGTATATTGTATATGGCTGAAATGACAATAAACTCCACTTGTAACTTGTAACATGCCATAGTTACATAGTTGTGCAGGTAAGGCCAATAAAAGGACCTTTTAAAATCTATATAGTAGAGTTCACTAACTAGTTACTATACAACAATATTCAAGTGTGTTCTTTTTGTTCCCCAAACTGAATGTTTCTGAAAGAGATCTGAATGTTCCTGATGTTTGGTTTAATTATTTATTACAGTGTATGTAGAATGAGGAACACTAAGTTGCAACAGACGTTTTACAAACGCAAACGTTTACATGTCCAACACAGAGTTAAGTCTGCAGCCTTTTAAGGCTAAGTCCCAAGTCAATTACTTTTAAAACTTAAGATTGAGACTCAGACTCAAGTTTCAGTCTTTATCTTACAGATTAATTTTGGATTAAGATCAGAAGATAAAAAATACACAATAAAAAATACAATAATCAATAGGATAAATGGTAAATTTAGTAGAATTTAGTTAGTAAATTATTAATAGACCAGTTAAAATTTAGTAGACCTCTTTGAATAATAATATTAAAGCACTAATTCTGGATCAGAGAGACAGGCAGGATCAGAGAGAGGGTCATGTAACAGGCAGATCTTAATAAACTTCCAGCTTTCACAAACAATTGTCCTGACTGTACTGAAAGCTTTCTCTTTTTCTTATAAGGTTGCCTTGAGTGAATCCATATCATCATGATTAATTCACTCCAACCTCCCTAATTACACATGCTGTAATATCCCATAATATCCCTAAACCCAGCTAAAGCATACACACGTGGTTCCCCAGGGTCACTGTTGGCAAGCCAAAGCAGAGATATCATCTGCATGCACTAATGACTTCCAGAAAATATTCCAAAAAGAACTTGAAATCATGATTAGAACAAATGCTTTTCCTCTTTCACCTTCTGTTTATTCTAATATGTACTGTTTAATGTTCTCTCTTTGCAAATTCCATTAAATTTCATTTGAAAGCCAAGCACAGAAGACTAGCATAAACAAGCCAAATAAAACCAAACAGTTAGTGCTCTTGGAACACAACTTGGTTTACCTCCATCATGCCATTGCTCTTATCAACTATTATCAATGTGTAAAAATAGCAGCCAGTATTACTCCTCCCAAACTGCTAGACTGCCATCTATACTAAAACACCAGTCTGACTTTAAACCACATGCTAACAAATACAGACTGAAGGCACACAGTTTTGCTACACGCTTAATGTTATGTTTCATTTAAGCCAAAGAGGCTGTGAGCATGGAAATAATGATATTAAAATATTACATTACACTCCTATTTGACTTTGGTTTTCAAATGTTTAAGGAAAATGAGGTAGCCATTGTGTATTCTTAATTATTCTCTCACAGTGAGCAAAGGATTGTGGGAAAGTTTGCGACACTATTACACAGATATGCTCCTCTGGTTTAAACAGTGTAATATGCATTACTGCTGTGTGTGTGTCGTACTATGGTAATGTAAAACAGTGACTTTTAAGGGAGTTTAGTTAATCAAAATTAACTAATGCCACACAATTTTATGTAATATTTTGTCACAACGTTTTTTATTGTGTGCAAACAAATTACATTTGTAAAATAGAAGTTTAGAAGTTAATTGCAGCCATTTGCATTGAGACTACACAAGGAAATACAACAGAAAATTTTTACATTTATGCTTTTATGCATGCTTATTATTCTTTATAAAAAATTGACAAAACTTTGTATTAACGTTGTCAAAAATTGTAAAAACTTGAATAAAAATCATATTCCGCATGTGCAGGTTCTGTTCTTTGTTTTTTTTTCTCATTTGAACCTTTTCACCCTTCTCTTCAGTGGGAAGAATGTAGAACAAACAAACAAAACAAAACATTACAATTTTTGCATACCAGATGCTGTTCTATGGGATACGTAAGATAAGTTTCCTTTCTGGACCAGCAGCAATTAATAAAAATTTATCTTCAATAACCAGTTCCCCATAAATTTGGAAACGTTTAATTTTCATATGGCTATTCAGTCTGTGGTAAATATCATAAATACATGTATTTAAGTATAGCCACAACTGAAGGACTTTGTTAAGCATGGTGTAGCAGAGTGCTTGCACATTTTTAGGGGTCAAGCCCCTAAAGGGGAAAGACCCCTATTCTATCCGTAAGTTTTCTTCTTCAGTTTTGAAGTCCATGGCAGACCATAGTACTTTATATAAGAAAGTTATGATATTTGGCTGAAATGCCATCATACCTCAATCCTTTTCCAACGTAATCGTGCATCTTTATGAAAATCCGTATGGTTCATCATCATAATGTCTGAGGGTACTTACAAAGTTTTTAGCTTTTACACCCTAATGGTCAAAATTTCACAAAAATGCTTTTTAAATAAATTGGCTTAATTTCATGAGACATATCTTGTTAGATTCCCTGGCTTATGTTGAGTGCTATGATACTAAATTTGTCATAGGTGACTGTTCTGCCTGTCCGCTATTTTAAGCTACTTTGAAAACTCCTCCTAGGTCGTATGTCCAATTTGCACAAAATTTTGCATGCATCATCTAGGGACTTTTTTTTGATAAATCAAGTAGTTCTAAAGTAACGCATTAAGATATTAGATGGTAAGATGCCAAAAAGAATCTCAGGCTGTGTCTCAATGACGCTTTGCTATATTGACATGAAATTTGCACGTGTCATTGTGATCACATCCCGACTCTCATATAAAATTGGGGACAGCGCCACCTATTGGTCAACAAATATAAGTAATTTATATTTTAGAAAGTAGTTTTACTTATGGTTAAAGATGATTTTTTTCTAAACCCATCCACAGATATTTACTTTAATGCCTTTAGTGGGGTTGACCCCGTAATTGCTGCTTGCAGCTATATTTATTATTTTTCTTTTTCTGTCCTAAAACTGTCTGGCATAAGGCATAAGGCCATAAGTTGCAGAGAGACAAAACTTGGAAATTCTATCCGAGGGTCTTATTTTGCAAATGGGACGCTACAACACAAAATCCTTAATAATGCCACAAACATACACTTGAAGAAGTTCCAACAATTCAACACTGAGTCCATGATTTTGGGTGTGTGAGACTAATCCTAATCTTTTTGTTTGTTAAGTTTAATTCATTAATACTAATGATGAAAACATCCAAACACCTGATGATAAAAGGTGTCTGCTAATGTCAGGGAATGTCTTAACGGGTTGCAGTAAAACATTCAGAACAAACATTATTTAAGTATTGAATAAGGTTTGGTTGTAAGAAACAGCTAATGTTGTTGAACATGTACAGTAGAGCGTGTTACTGAGCAGCAGTCCTTTGCTGATGCGTGTGTACAGGTTTGGCTATACTTGTCAGAGAAAAACCAAATGCAATGACCTTTTAGTTGATCCTCACTAGTACAAAAACTTAATAAAATACATTTATCATATTTCTCATAGATCTACTGGTGTAAACAGGTTTCTGTGAGGTTTATGTATTATTAGTTTGAAACATTGCAAGTCTTTAAAATGTCTTCAATAAAATACAGTTGGGCTTAGGTATACGTAACTCTTGGCCATTTTGCAAAAATGAACTTGCTTCAGAGGTAAAGTTGGGATATAATAAATATATATGTGTTTGTAAAAGCAAATACATTGTTTTTAAGAGGTCCACATTATTATAGCTTCTATGGTGTGTGAAAAGTAGAGAGCGGGGGAGGCAGACAGTGTTAGCTAAATTGGCGCTGGGACAGGGTCATCTCAGGCTGAGCCTGCACAGGTGGTGTGACTGGGAGAACCAGAACATGACAGAGAATTCCAAGAACTGGATATGGATTTAGATTCTAATCCAAGAAAAAAATCCCCAGACCTCAGGATGTGTGTGCAAGTCTTTAGAAGAAAGATAAATGGAAAAGTAAGAAAAAGAGAAATCTTTGTTTAAAAAAAAATATCTGAATCACAATTTAAATTTATAGACCAAATTTATAAATATTCCCTGCAAGGAATCTGACTTATTAGGCTGCTCCATAATAATGTTTACATGCCATCAATTATTCGTGATGTTACATACAATATATAAATATAGTATTAATATACACACAATATAGAGTACACACACAGGGTTTGTAATGCTGTGCTGAGTAAAATTTTAGGCAGAATCTACAGAATAGATGGAATCTAGTGGCTGTATTGTTAGCTGTGTCATGTATCCAGTGTGTAATGCAGTATACTACATAGCAGATGCATGTGAATCTATTTATGGTAGTGCAGTGTTGTTTTTGTTTGTGTTTTGTTTGTTAGTTAATTAGTAGTTTATGTGCTTCAAGGGAAATATTACATTATTTATATTTTGTTCTCCATGGCAACAGTCGTCTAGCTTCTGCTGAAAACTACCTATAGGTAAATGTCACTCCATTATGTTACATCTTAATATCTGTATCTTATTATTTCAATGATAATCTAGTTAAACTGGACACACTCCCTCACTGAAAGCAGCAGTAATGTGTTTTCTAGACTGTTATAATTTAAGTGTCTTTAAGGACAAAAGGACGAGGACAAAATACCATCTAACAGATTACAAAGTATTGAACAGATTCTACTAAAATATTGAGTTCAGCATAAAAACCACTAGGGGTCGACATGCGTTCATCTAAAGATATTTTTAGGGTCAGAAGTGGTTCAAGTTTTTTCTTGAACTCCGTATTTTGATTATTTTGAGTATTTTGGTGGCTCCGCTATGTGTCTCTTTTCTGACACGCATTCTTTTAAATTCTAATAAAACACTCAAAGCATGACGATCTTAAGCATAAATTTACAGAAAATATGTGGTAACGTACTCATTCTCATTGTCATTCCTTAATCCAGTTCTTTCTTATTTGCTTAGAGATCTTATTTTAAGTAAGAGTTGCTAAATCCTCAGTCAACCTCTGGGTTGTTCAATCAACCAGAATATCTGAAGAGGTTCTAAATGTATAAGGTTTTTCTGTATTTAAGTTTAAATTATGTCTGTGGACTCAAAAAAAAAACTTTACCTGCCCTAAAATCTTTGTGTTTTATTAACTTCTTTTACATACATTTATATTTCTAGTATAGTAATTTATTTTAATCTAATGAAGTATCATAAACAGTATCAGCAGTATCTTTTAATCGTAATCACAAAACAGGCAAAGGTCAAAACACCGGCAAACTGAGCGATGGGGACTAGACTAGGCAAAAACGTTAAACAGGCAGAGATCAAGGCAGGCGGCAAACAATCAAACAACAAGAAACAAACCAGGGGTCATACACAGAATAGTAAATGCAATGGAAAAATGTTCAGTAATGTCGTCATGGCAAAACAAGACTTCACAATGAGTCAACCAGAGTGGTGAGTTTAAATTGACCAGTAAATGAGGTTCAGGTGTACCAAACAGGAAGTTTATCAGTCTTAGTATGAGGGCTTGTGGGAAATGAAGTCCGAAATGGAATTTAGGGGCCGGTTCCCTCTGGTGGCATGCAGGACTTGTATAAATTATATACAATTAATTATATTTAAAATATATTAATAATATATAATAAAATATAAATGTACAACGTTTAATTACTAAAGAGCATTGTTTTTTTATAACAGTGTGTGTCTAGTCACATACATTAGTAGCTTACACACTTTGAACACTTAATGAGTACAATGCACTGTAGACACTGTGAACTAATCCTGCTGAGAAGTCTGTAAATTATGTAGTCATTATGACCTGCCAAAGCATGAACTGGCCCAACCGGTCTGGAATTTGACAATTGGAATTGATTTCTTTCCTTTTTTCACTCTTTGTTCTTGAGAGCGTCATGCAATGTCATTACTCTTAGCTGTTGTGGTCCTGCCTGTTCTACATACTGTTCTCGTGTTGCATGTTTACAAACACATTCCAGGCTATCACTGTTAAAGCAAAGACTGTAAAAATGTTTTAGTTTAATTTGTTGAGGCCTGAAATTTTAAGTGAAAGTTTACTTGACACCTTCATACAACCCGTTTGTTTGTAAAACATGCCAGATACATGGGGGAAAACAACAACTGCTATATAATGACAGCATATAAATAAGTCTACCAGTAAAGAACTGCTGTCTGAAATCTTCTGAAAGCCCCTCTGTAGCTGAATTCAAAACATGGCTAAATCTGTACACATTTGTGCCTGAGTGTGGAGGGGGTAAAAGTTTGAATCTGTATGTTTACATTTTCTGTACAGCCTTTTAACTAGAGAGATTTAGTCAGCACTGTACCAAAATTGACAACATGTATTTGTGAACAAGTCTGTCTACGTGTTTATGCACAATACAAATAATAATAATGTAACAAATATTGTGTGAAAAATAAAATGTTACATGATTGAGGAATAAGAAACACTTATGTGATCATCTGATTGTTATCTGGTGAGTTTTCATGTTTTATTTCAAATTAATTGAGTTGAGAAATAGATCACAATTTAGGTCTCCTAGCTAAGTGGCAGTATGAAAGTCATCTCAAATGAGGCATACACAGTGAACAGCTTTGAAATTGTCATCAGAGACATGAGTTATGTACCACTTGTTGATTTTGACATACTTCTAATGCTTATGCTTGATAATATCACCTCCCAGTTTTCTTCACAAAACTCTATTTTTACACTTCTCACAGTTCCACTGTCCAAACAGTGGAGTGCCACATCGAACACATGATCGCAAACATACAGACACATTCTTTTATCAAATAAAGCAAACCAACATTAAATATTTAAACATGTTTTTAACTAACAAGGTAATGCTTTAGAATTTAGCAAACTAATTGACAGCTAGAAAAATATCCAAATTCAGACTCTTTTTTGTTCAACTCACCGGATCCATCAGGGTTAGATCGTGAATTATTAAAACTTTGGACACCATGTTTTACAGAATGTGTGCTTGGCTGTATGTGTGCTATAGTATACATGATGAAGTTTACAATCCTATCTTATTACAAACAAATGTTTATGTGCCTCAACACAAACTCTTTACCTGCTTTAAAGGAACAATATGTAGTTTTGCCGCTAGGGGTCGCATTTTCAAAACAATGAAAGAGGCGCCGCATGATGACGTTATGACAGGGCGTTTGTCATCAGTCCGACGGGACTAACAAATTATGTTAATGATGATATAATAAAATTAAGATTTATAACAGTTACGTTTGAAACATTATTTTAGAGCCCAGCCAGGTCATGTGTACATGCTCACAAATCACATACTTTAAGTAAGGCAAACTGTTTTTTTGGCACAATGAAGTGGCAATTCAGTTTCTTTGTACAAATACTGCAATGGGAACACAACATAAATCAAAACAATCAGTTAGCCCTTACAGTGACTTATATTGAGGAAAGTTAATAACTTATGGTATTCATACTACTGAAATGAAGAGGTACTGAATGATTCAGCTAGTGTTTAAATGATTCATGTCTTGATCATGTCATGTCTTGAAGTCTTGATCACATGATCACACATTTTGAATCACACAATCAGCACTTTTAGCTCCTTGCACACATACAGGAAATTGTAAAAGGTGCTGCATAGTGTCATTAGCTAGGAATGTTTTGACTGAATGTATAGAACAGCTGATATGAAGTACGGTTTACTCAACTTTGCATCAGTAGCTAACACTATGGGTAATTGTGAATCACTCCACATTAATAGCATAGATGGCCTCAGTGGAGCGTACTGCCCAAATAATCAGGGACCGATTGCTGGCAAGCGGTTACACAGGCATATAACACGTGAGTGTACCGAGATACGACACTCAGAGAGAGCAGGTACAAACTGCAATTGGTAAAATATTCTTAACTATAATATGCCAAGCTATCGCATTCACAATCTAAGTCTTTGCTAGAACAGGCTGTCCCTAAAGCAACTTCTGTAACAAAGAGCTGCTCTAGGTAAACCGGGCAAAGCACTTAATATAATGTGCTCAACCTGAATAGGGCCTGGCTTTCGCTGAGTGTTGGAATCCCCCAGGACAGAAACACGACATGTTCTTCTGCAAGCACACACAGACCTATGCAGATGGTCTAATAGACTGTGCTTGTGGCTGCTGAGCACATTCACTGAATAGCTATGACCAGCCAGCGGTCCAAGGAATTGAGTAAGCACATCTCACCCGCTCATAGAGTGGGTTGATACAGTCTCGACAGGGGCCATGTAATTCTGGGGCACTCCACACCTCAAAACAAACCGCACTGCAGTGACCACCCCTGATGTGTTTCACACGATCACCACATTTACATCTGGAGAACTAATACATGTCTTATCATTAACATAGAGCACACCTCTGCCTGTTTATATTTAAAAATATAGTCTAGTAATATTTTTTAGGTGGGCAGCTAACACTGCAGTGTTCTTATATAGGTTTACAAGCTTGTTTTACAAAAATGTATTTAAATATGTGATTAACAGTGAAAATAAGGGTTATATAGCCTACCTTTCGTCTTTATATGGCACATCATATAGTGCCTCTTTTACGTTCATGTAATTGTAACCATATGGTTAAACTCATTTTGTCTTTATAAATGGTGAAGTCACACTTGTTGAAGAACATTCTTTACTTTGTTGATAATGATAACCACTGGTTTCAAAACACAAACACTCTCGACTGGCTGGATCACATGTTTCTGCCAGCTCATTTTGCCCCTGACACGTCACCATCTGGCTCCACCTGTTCAGCTGTTGAGAGAAGACGACATGCCCAGACAGAGTCCAAATCTCATGATCATAGCAAAACGATAAACTTCAAATTGTTATAGATTTGCATGCGTGTTGAGAAAGCAGTGTGTATATATATATATATATATATATATATTTATGTATTTTTTTATGGACAACTTTTAAATAGGCTAGTCATAAATAGCATTATAACATCTTATTTCGTAACATGTTCTTCATGTTTATTTTGTATGATGTTGATGAAAGGTAAAGTTATACTATGTTTACAGCCTCAAGTAATACAATATGCAGTGGTTTTGTAAAGCACACTCCGCAAAGTTCAAAGTACACAACATATGAGACACACATTTAGTTCAGTCTGTTAATGTGGCAGCTCATGTGATAAGCATCAGTGCGTCATGCAATAATAACCGTACTGCTTCTACTGAGTCTCATGGTTAAGACAGAGACCCATATGTAAGTTTAAAAGCCACAGTCAAAGGATTGTATTACAATACTTAATGTTTGATGAGTTTTATGTTTAATCAATAGATGAAGAAATAAGCATAAGTTGAACCCCTGCCCCGCCATTCTGTTTTTAAAAACTGACTTAGATGGGTGAGCTGGATGATCTTTTAACAGCTGTTCAAGCTGAAAGAACAGAACAGTACACAACCTGATTTCACAATTATACTAATCCACTAAATGGATGACTGTCCAGACAAACAAGACTGAAAGAGCAGTTTCACAATATCAACTTTTTGTACGACTAACAAATTATTTTAACAAATGCTGTAATGTCTGATTAAAGAAACTGGATGCTTTTCATAGGTGGTACCACTGATATATACCTTAAGGCGAACTTAGAACTGGTTCATCTTGTTTGCAGATTCCTTGTGATCATGCAAGCTTGTTTTCTACCATGGCAACCATGACAAAATCGATTTCCATTGATTACATGGAAAACAAGACAGAGGTTAAGCATCAAATGGCCCTAGCCACTAAATACTGTACAGTATATAGTAACTAAATATAAATTAAATATCAGAGGGTTATCTTTTGGGGAATAAATATTAAACTATTGATAATTATCTCATGTCAACCTAAGAAGTGTAGCAGTGAATGGGTGGTAAATGGCTGTGCCACTAGTAGGTTGTCCAAAGAAACTGACCTACATTGCTGAAGGCAGCATGTCTGAGCAAGACCATTTGTGACACATTGCGTTCTATATTAAGTGTACTGGTTCAGGCAACTGTGTAAAGGCCAGGCTGAAACACAACACATTTCACAGAAACACATATTAACAGACGCAGTAAAACAAACAGACAAAGTTTTGTAAACAAAACTTGCTATTGAGGAAACAGTTATCTGGGAATAACATGTTGTGTTTTGTGCTATAACCTGTTTTTAGTAGGACAGCCTATACCACTTCCATGTTAGTCAGCATGTCTATAGAATTTCTTATTAAGGATAGGTAAAAAAAACAAATGCACAAATGGTCCCATTCATATAACGTTAGGCATGGGACTATAGTTCTGAATACAAAGAATTTTAAGAAAATGTATTTACATAACTTATTTAAAAGCACCATGCCTTCCAGTCTATTCTAGATGTTGCTATAGCTGAATGACAGCAGTTTGACTGCCCGAGATTCCAATGACCTGATACACCAATCATAATAGAACAAGCAACTCAACCAACCAATCACTGGCGGAAAAGTATACAACAAGGACAGCCGATTCTCGCATAATCTCGACAGATCCATTATTGTTTTGTTGAATAATTGTTATACATTTTAAATTACTGATACTAAATCAGGTGTTCCTACATATTACCCACATATATACATTTGTCTCGAAGCGTATTGAGTGTTTTAGCAAATAAGGACTGTAAATGCGGAGGGATCTTGTCATGTGACGTACCATAAACGTCATGATCCTGGGTTTGTATAAAGACAGTAGCAGTCGCATTCATCTCCAGTTTTCGAAGAAGAGAATTACGGTGTAGAAGTGTATTCAGTCAACAAAAGTTTTTGAAAGGTAAGCTCGACTATATCTTCGACTACATTAATTAAACTTCAACGTCATGTTTGGCGTTTCGTTGTAATTGTTCGTGTTCTGTTGAATATAAAGAGTTATTTTTACGCGCTGTTAATTGATGCTCAAAATGGTTAGACGAAATAACGTAATATTCGGTCATCTAAATAGCTATGTTTGAATCATTGATTGTAAAGCTCTGGCAGCTTTTGTTTTCGACCAAGCTTTTTGTCCGATGTCTTTTTGCTGAATCACAGTACTCGGTGAACAAAGAACCCGGATGTTACTGTAAAACCGCCATGTTAGGAAAATACGTTTGGTGTTGCGCAGTTAAAAACAAACGTCTTCTCGTTTTGCCTTTATGTAGTTTTCGGTATATTCGCGTATTGTCTATTTATTTTATACCATCGAAAATAGTTTTTGAAAAAAAAAACGGTTCATTAGAATAGTTTAAAGATTACAGACGTCTGACTAAATACTAACAATAGTAAAACATTAATATTTTTATCTCAAGTTCACAAATGAAGAAAAATAATGAAGTTATGATTATAAAAAATGAACCAACAAAAATCCAATGATTTTACTGTAAGCAACATCTGCGCCTCTAGCGGTAGCAGTCTAAATTAAAACATGACGTTTGCAAACAGGTTTTCCAAATACTGCCCCCACTAGTCCAGCACTAAATTTATGCTATGGGTTACAGTTGGCAGAAAGCCACCTTCAGATTTTTTGATTGGCTAATGTGTTTTTACAGCACATTGGATGGCAAAAAAAAAAAAGTGTTATTTTGTTGGTTTCCAAGTTGGACATTTACTAAATGTTTTAACATCTCCTGTATAAAATATTCTGGTGTTTAGGCTAATAGAATCATAATGTCTGGTAAAAATGCATGAATTTGCTAATTTAACTTTATTTACTGGTAGATGCAAATCTTTGTGAAGACCCTTACGGGCAAGACCATCACCCTCGAGGTTGAACCAAGTGACACCATTGAGAACGTCAAAGCCAAGATCCAGGACAAAGAAGGAATTCCCCCAGATCAGCAGAGGTTGATCTTTGCTGGCAAACAGCTGGAGGATGGTCGCACCCTGTCAGACTACAACATCCAAAAAGAGTCCACCCTGCATCTTGTGCTACGTCTCAGGGGAGGCATGCAGATCTTTGTCAAGACCTTGACGGGCAAAACCATCACCCTCGAAGTTGAGCCAAGTGACACAATTGAGAACGTCAAAGCCAAGATCCAGGACAAAGAAGGCATTCCCCCAGACCAGCAGAGGTTGATCTTTGCTGGCAAACAGCTGGAAGATGGCCGCACCCTTTCAGACTACAACATCCAAAAAGAGTCCACCCTGCATCTTGTACTGCGTCTCAGGGGAGGCATGCAGATCTTTGTCAAGACCCTCACAGGCAAGACCATCACCCTCGAGGTTGAGCCAAGCGACACAATTGAGAACGTTAAAGCCAAGATCCAGGACAAAGAAGGCATTCCCCCAGACCA
>JAZGTJ010001751.1:0-50650 GCA_036877575.1 Botia almorhae | reverse complement strand
TATTGTGCCTTTTTACAAACACAAGAACACACTACAGAATGATCAGACTGAGCGCTGGCGCCCGCTTTATATACCGGTTCTCTGGTGACGTCATCGCATTCCTAGATTCAAGCAGCCAATCTAAATGGGAATGGAAACCAATGGAAACCAATGGAAACTTCGTCGTTGTGACGTCACATGAAAGACGCCTCGTGAAACGAGCGTGTGTGTCTCCATAGAAACCGTGTTCTGCGCTCCGCCCATCAGCGAGCGCGTCACTGAAGGTCTGAGATGAACTCGCGTTGTTGAAAATCACAGAATAAAGTTTCATTTTCAGCAGCGTGAGCGCGCATCAGATGTTTGTTGTTTTTGCATTTTACTGTAGAAGGATTAAAAACTCTCATTTCGCAAGGAAACGCTTGTCGAAATTGCGCGAGACAAACTGCTTTTCTGCTGCACGTGTTTTGCACATATGTACAAACGTTTTGCTTTACATTTTGTTGTTTAATATTTTATTATAAAGATTATATGTTGATAATGATGCATTTCCTCTTTATAGTGCTGTTTATTTTATAAACGACCTAGTTATACTAAAACGTTCTCCTCTCATGAGGTATATAGTCAACTATATGTCGTAAATATAAGAAACTAGATATTGTGTTTATGTTTTAATGTGCTTCTCTTTCATTTAATTGTGAACATGAGAGAGTATTGTTTTCCACACTGGAAACTGTAAATTTAAGTGTTTATTTAAGTATAAGTATACTGAATATATCTAAGACACAACTAACAACAAAACAATCAAGTTAATGTTTATTGGAAATTGAACAACCCATCTATTCTACCAAAACACACATGCATAAGCAACTCTCTCTACAATTACAGTAAAACACACTTGGGGAGTCAAATCCAACGATAAGGTCATTGGTGTACGCATGGTGAAACTGAAGGACAACAGGGGCTTTCAGAGTTCCCCCTCGCTGGTGACCTGCTGCTAAACCTGTGAAACCGGAGACTTTTGGGGTTCAGAAAAATGTGCACAAGGAGCGTTTTGGAACATTTAAATTGTAATGGTATAAAACTGTACACAAAATGACTAATCACAAATGACACAATGAATTAGAAAAATAATGTACGACTTAAGATGGACAGATTACGAATTTCGATGAGTGGAGGAACAAAAGACATTGAATTCATGTAATAAACTGCAAAATTTTAATTTACCCTGAAACACGAATACCAAAAAGTTCTTTATTTAAACTTACTGTTGAATCTTCACAAATCACAAAACAGCACTAAACGTCTCCTTACCAGAGTTATTACAGTTATACCAGAGAAATTTAGTGGTATTTAAAAAAAAGAGGTAGAAAAACTTCTCTACTTTGTCATATCTATCCTTAAATGTTTTAGATTATACATACATTGTATCTCCTACTTAACGAATAGATGTTGATGCTCATAATGTGTGTGTGTGTGTGTGTGTGTGTGTGTGTGTGCGTGCGTGCGTGTCAGAATGTGTCATTCTTTACCAACGTCTGACACCAAAAACTGTGTCATGTCTTTCTAGTGTAACATTCACAGAGTTGTGATTTTGTGAGTGTATTGCTATAAATGCTACAACATTTTCTGTTACCTCACAGACTGTACGGATGAAAGACAGATTAATGCTACATTAACAAATGCATGTAGTCACAGATTTCACAGGTGTAAAAGCAGGGCATCAGGGCATGTTTTCTACAGCTACCCACTCACAATCTGTCTAAAAATACTGACCTAAATGTTTGCCCTCATTCAACAACAACAATTCATTTTAATAACACACTACCAGGCAGAAGCTCTTTGACATAAAGTGATATGGAGCCATAACTGATTGTTTCACACCAAGTTAAAGAATCCAGTTAAATTAATGCCAAAATATCAACCCTTTTGAAAAACGACGACAAAAAAAAATCTCTCATCACAGCGGCCCATTTAGTCCAGGTCAACTCCATTGAACTGTCCAATCAGGGCTGGTCCTGTAGGCCAGTATCTGGTGGAGGAGTATTGTCGATTAGATTTGTTCATATGGAACAAGGGTTGGAGGATTGAAGCCCTTCGACAAATTATGTCGACTCGAGATTCGTCCAGCCTACGATGGCGTCGCAGTTTTATGTTCCAGAATGTGTCGCGCTGCTATCACATAATATAAACCTTCTCAGCCTGGGAGAAGCTGAAAACCTCTTTAGTTCTGGGGCATATCACCTTGTCATCTTGACGGATGGACAAGAGAGACTAGATCAGAGAGAGAGGAATGTTAACAACACCGAGGATCAGATTCCCTCAAGAGGTACGTACCAAAGACAGCAGCTACTCACATTGTATCCATACACATAGCCATTGGGCAGCATCATAGGTGGGTTGTTTTCATTCATGACCTCACCGGAGATTTTGCACACCAGCCGTGAGTTTGCACAGTGGGCCATAGGAAGAGGTTGAGCCAGTTTGTTCAGTGATTTGCTGCAGACTGGGCAGTCTGGGTTCTTGGAAGTACCATCTTCTTTATAACACTGCCTGATTACCTTGTATTAAGGTCACCAACTACTTACAGCTTACAGAGAGTTTTCATTAGGCTAAAGGACAAACCACAATAAAATAATATGATTATCCTGACCTCTGTTTTCATCAAGCGGAAAGGGGAGTATACATGAGTACCAATGTTAACCTTGTTATTGTTATACGAGTTAAAGGGGTAGTTCATCCAAAAATCATTTACTTGTTTCATTCCAAACTTGTATGACTTTATTTTCCTTTTGTGAAACACAAAAGATATTTTGAGAGATGTGTCCATACAGTGAAAATCCATGCGTGCCACTGTTGGTTGGTTGGTTACCAACATACTTTAAAATATCTGCCTTTAATAAATGTAATAAATGATTGCTAAACACTACAGAGAGGATACGGGGTTTTGATGGCAGACAGCCCTGCCTGCAAGGTAATGGTGAACACAGAGTTGTTCCCCAGCTGGTGTAATCTGTAGTTGTCATATCTGAACTGCTGGATCAGCATTTTCCAGCGAGCTGGATCCAAAAGATCCTGGAAGAGAAACAAGAAAAGTCACGGACCACAAAGCATGTACCTGCTACGACAGCACATATTCAGACAGAATTAACAATCAATATCAAAACAATTCCACTGAGTGAAAGCAACAAAACCAAAACAAGTTTTACCTTATACGGTGAGATGTGTGTATCAGAGGGAAAAGCCAGCATGCCCATCACCTGCCGTACCTCGTCCAGCTGTCCTCCTTCTGCCTGACTGAAATGTTTACGTGCGTGTCTGAAAGAGACCCAAAGTCTTCTTATTATTAACTGGAATTTACATACATACTGATCGGTAAAACTGTAATTCTGACAGAACTGGAATAACAGTCACATGAGGTCTTAAAATCAGAAATAATTATTGATTATAAATGGCTACAAAAAAGGATTTGAAACAGAACACAAGAAAGATCAACAAGAAACAGAGTTGGAGGTATGGAAAGATGAACAACATGGAGGGATTTTATACAATGAAGTTAGACTGGGGACAGTTGACAGGTCGAGTGAATGTGGAACAGATGTGTTTTCAGGTGTTGTTTGAATGCTGTGATGGTCTTGAGATCGGGTGGAGGCTGGCAGCTCATTCCCACAGAAAGAAATAACAATAATAACTCCTCCATAATATATAAGCGTCACACCTGACTGCATCCATGCGTTTGTTCTGTCGGATGAGTTCAATAAATTCTTGAATCCTTAAACTGAACTCCAGACAGCTCTGGCAACAGAAACATATTTTAACAACACTGAATCAACTTCATTATCCTTCTTCAGAACACATTCAGAACAGATTCATGGCATCAACACCAAGACAAGTCATATGTCAAGGAGGCGAATACATTTATTAGTTTTGTACATGACACAGTCAGTAAAAATTACCCCAAATTCCCATAATTCTCCAGCTTGGAATATTTCCCAAATTCCCCAGCTTTGCAAGCCAACTACAAACTCAATTTGACACCCTGATAACAGCATAAACTCAACCCGAGCGGAACCTGATGAAGCCTTACTTTCATTTTTCGCAGACGAGACTTGTTGTCATGGCACCAAGCCAGACAGGTTGCCGTCTCCTGTCGTTCAAGAGATTCTTCAACTTCTTTTGCAGTAAGAAACATTTCTATGTTGACCAAATCCTAGAACAGTAAAGGATAAATAAATAAATCATGCGTAAAACAACACAAACCCAAAAGTGACATCGCACCTCAATGCCGCTCTGTCTTGCGAGCTTGACTGCAGTGTTGTAGTAGCCGCAGCGCAGCAGGTGTTCCACCATCATGCGATCCATGCGCTTCTTCTTCCACACGTTCACACCGGCTGGCTGGTCGCTGCTGTGTTCCTTCAGGTGCTCTATGCGCCGCTTACAAAGCTTAGCGCTCTCATCCTCTGCTTGAATAGACTCTGCTGCCTATCAGATACGAAACTGGTCATTATTGGCCAAAACAGCGAACGCGCAGTTACGTGAAATAAGTTCATCAAAGACTAACTGCTGTAGAAATTTTATGCCAAAATTTTGTCACAATTTTATGCCAATTTGTGCCAAAGTTTTTGGTATAAAAACGAACCAAAACATTGAGCAAAAACATAACAGATCAGTGGTGAACAAGATTTTACATTACCCTGATTCACAATGGTAAGTGTATAATAATGACTTATAATTTGAGCTGTTGTGTCTGACTTCAACATAGATAATAAAAGGGACGTATATTAACCTGAAATTTTTATGTTTCAAACAAAGATGGCGAGAGAAGCAGAAGTTACAGCTTTGAAGCTTTAACTCAGAGAATCTGATGTTCTCGTTGTACCTTTCTCTTGAGGGCACTGAGCTTCTCCACCACCCCATCCAGGAGAGAGACTACAGTGTCCACCACTGGAAAGCTGCTGAGGGTTTTCTCCAGCTCTGCCACCACCATCGTCACATGACTGGTCTCCCGGTCGATGTTCTTCTGAGCTGCTCGGAAACGCTTGTTCAAAGTTTCGTAAGGAACCTATATAGGCAAACAAACGTTTTGCATTTCATTACTATGCACAATTCCAGCCACCAAATAATGCACAGATGTTCTGTTGTAATGTTTAGTTATATCATCTTAATCATAACATCAGTTTACAAGATCATCCATCATTATATTGAACGCTGTCACTCTTAAGTATTATTAAGTATATACAGTCTGCATTAATGTAATCATAAGATTAAACCATTCCATCAAAATCTGAACACCACTGGCAAATCAGTAAGGTTAACAGCGGGGGTAAATATGTCTGAACACACAGGCTGATCCTCTGGATACATTTGAAATACTGAAAGACACACTGTTGTAAAACATTTACAACATTTACTTACCCAAAGAAAGAGACCAGCAAAACCTTTGTTCATCCATACATTACATGTATTACATACATACATGTTTAAAAAAACTCCTATACTGCAATACTATACTGCAATACAGCAGGTATTCTCTTTGACTAATCACTCCTACATTACCCAGAATGTCTGCACCTAAATGACAATAGTTATAACATTTACAACAGGAAATGGCAATAGTCCTATAGTTTCAATATTAAGCTGATGGTAATGATGAAGAGAATGTACTGGAAATCATTCCCAGTGCTGCAACATGCCCCTGACACAGCAGTGACGATCATACATGATTGACATTCATGATGCGTGCACATAAACAGGCGTCATTTCCGTGAAGGTTCATGAACTGATCTCCTTTCTAAAACACTGAACACATCATCAGATCATTAAAAGAGTCGCTTAACGTGACGATTCATCCTGCCCGACCCGATTAATCGTGCCTTAAATAGGAAAAAATCTGTGACGCAGAGAACAAAGATGCTACATGCCAGCCATTAAATAATAACCCCTCGCCAAAAAATCATACCTGCGCTATAAACCTTATTATAACTGCCACTGACCAACACAACATGCAACATGACCTCTAAAATAATGGAAAAAATAACATGCATACCGAGCCCATGTGTTGCCATGTGTGTATTCCTCCAGCATGCATGTGAGCAGATACGAATACCATACTGTCTATAACACAGGTTCAGATTACAGCTTTTATTTATTATATATACACATATATATTATCACCAGCAATCTAGCCTTAATATTTAAACTATGTCTTTTATTACGATACGATTGTGTCACTGTCCGCTTCGCCAAAGATCCCTCAATCTGCCTTTTAAATGCATTACTCGCTGGTTACACTAATAAACAAACCTGAAACCGACCGAGACAGTTTATAATAAAACAAAACTCCAGATTTTCGAAAGGCGACTTTTATTTGAGCAACATTATCCGACTTGTTCATCTCTTGTACAGACCTGTCAACAAAATAACTACACAGCTAAAGTGGTTACCGAGGCATCACTCGTCTGTTGCGGGATCACTCCAGTAGGATCTGTTTGTGTGGGGGACTTGTTTTGCTAAGTTATCTAGCCACAGAGCTAACTAGTTAACTGTCTAAATACAGTCACATACTTTCCACCTGACCGATGATTTGTGTCAGGCAGATTATCCATTATGAAAGTGATATTAAGGATATAAATGCGTTAGATTGCACGTTTAATATACGTGAAGGAGAGGCTTGACATACCTTTAAAGTTGGGTATTCTTGCACCTTTAGGGCCATAGAGAGTTGAGCTGCTGTCTCCTGCACCGCCATCTTGCTTTTGGGAACTGTGCAGCGTTTGTGCATCTCCTTCTCATCATTTGACTTCATGCGGCGAGGAGACACGACTGCACACTACTGCCCCCTAACAGAAGGGAGACACTGCGATAAATACTACATATTTTAAAGTTCAGTTTATTTTTTTACGTTTTACCCCAGTGGAAAAAATGGAGCGAGTGCTAATACAGTTACGGTAACATATGACAATATTGTACTAAATACAACTTTTTGTATCACTTGACAAAAGGCCTCATTCATTAGCACTGATGCCTGAGCTAACATGAATGAACAATAAGCAACATATTTTTATCAGCATTTATTAGTCGTTGTTAATGTTTCATGCTAGTTCCTTGCAATCCTTGATTTTAAACGTATTGATACATTTAAAAACTAACAAAGATTAATTCATGCTTTATAAGTATTGTTCATTGTTTGTTCAGGTCAGTATGGTGAATCATACCATCCAGTGAGTGCACATACGCACACATTAATGCATTTGGCAGACGCTTTTATCCCAAGCGACTTACATTGCATTATACTAGACGTTGATTCTGAGTATGTGCAATCCCTGGGATCGAACCCATGACCTTGGCGTTGTTAACACCATGCTCTATCCACTGAGCTACAGGAAAGCAAAGGCACACACCCACAGCGCCTTTTATTATGTTGGTTGAAAGTTTCTTTACATCCTCAGAATAACCACTAAGTATGGGCTCTATATATATAAGAGCAAATAGTAATCTGTGTATTCTTTGTCAGATTTATCAGCTAAATAAATTGGAAAGCCTGACGGCAATGTTGTTTATTATGCAGAAGAAATGTTATTGTGATAAATGTAGTTTAATAATCCTCCACCCTCACTTTCACCCCCCCGCGCTCACGTTTCTCTTTCCCTGCGCGAGCTCACCAGCGAACCCTCCCCCACCCCTCTGTGTGCGCTGAAGCATTGAGCCGTGATACGATTGGCTCCCGTCCAAGCACAACGCGCCTCGATTGGCTGTCCCACCGGTCACACGGTCCTGATTGGTCACATTGTCGTTCCATGTTTCACCCGAATACCGGGCGCATTGAGGGACGGCGGCGTTAAAAGCGGGCGATGCAAGGTTCGTGAGATTTGACTTCTCTTTCAGCGGGTGTGTGTGTGGGTGTTTGTCAGCACTGTATAAACTGCACTGAAAGAGCCCTTTATATGTTCCCTAATGTAATTTCTGGAAGGTACAGGAAGGCAGCGCTGGACTGTTCTCGGAAGGGGCGGCTTCTTAGCTAACGCACTAGGGCACTTAGTTGTCAACAGAGGGGCCGAAATCGATTGAGCACAAATAAGTGGTCTCACATTCACAGTATATTATAAATGCATTTATTATGCATGCAACAGGCGCGTGGCTAATGAGACAGTGAAGCAGGAATCAAAATGGCTTATGATATGATTGATAAAAGTCACAGCACATCTTGTGTGACGTGTGAAGTTTCAGGGGATTTAGTTATGAGTCTGTGCTGAAATCCAGTCATGCATTAGAAAACGCTTCACCATTTCAACTTCCAAATCTTCACTGCATTGATTTTGATCTTTAATAATTTAAGGGATTAAGGACGAGCTCTAATGTAAAAGGTCTAATATGAAAAAGTCTAAACCGCATCTTAATTCAGAATTCGTTTTTACCCCTTCATTATTATTGTGACCTGTTTGGTCTCAGTTTGTGTTTATAACTGAAGAACAGTTTATTTCTGTAAAATTGTTATTGGAACAATATTAAAAATAAAGTGTATATATATATATACAGATAAATGTATAGAGACCATAGGCTTGTATAAATGTATTTAAATGTACATACACATGTGTGTGTATATGTATAATATACAGATAAAGTATTACAATCATGTAATATACATATATACTTGTGTATTATGATTGTAATACTGTATCTATTGTTTGGTGAATTGATATTCTCTTTTAGAGGGCTGGTGTGATTCAGCTGTGTAGTGTCTATCTTTATTATATTGCTAGTTTGTGTTTTATTTATAATTGTTGTTTCCTTTCTGCCCAGCTAAACATTGAACATTTTTAAAGGATCATGTAGAATCTTGTCTGTTATTGAGAACACGGTCGACTGCAGTCACAGCACGGCTCTCTCAAGACTCTGAGATGCAGAAAAATCTTGATCGGACCGCAGTCTGTTTTCTGCAGATATCGCTCAGATCCGATCGGTGAATGAAGGACTGTTCATTCTCAGTGTGTGTTTAAAGGGAATGTGCTTTGCTGTGCCGTGAGCTCCTCGTCGCATTGGGAGGCGCATTCAGTCACACTGAATTTATTTAGGGAAATGTTATCCATGCACCCTCTTCCCGCCAAGATGGGAGATGTGAGGGAGTTTATCCATTCGCCACGCTGCAGTGTGTGTGTGTGTGTGTGTCGGGCAGTCTTTCTCTGGGGCACCTTTCCTACGCAGTTTGTCTCTCCTTCTTTTGTTTCTGCCTTTCATTGTATCTTCAGTAGATGTTTGAGATGTTCGGTTGTGATGATTCTCATTCATCTTTAGATGGTGTCCCGTGACAGGTCTTTTCCCGCCTGTCTTCTCACCGCAGCTCAGAATTGATTTGACTGTTGTAAATGTGCAGTTTGGTGTAAAGAAGATTTCCACCTTGTTCTGTCCTTGCTCTGCTTCACATGGAGGAAACCGGCTGGAAAATGTGATGAATCTACATCCCTGCTTGGTGGTTTTGCTAGAGCTGTTTACAGGAATTAATTACAAGAGAATTGGGCTTGAGGAATGGTCTAGAAACTAAACTGTTAATGTAGCTCTGTCTCAACAAGCTTGTTAATCTCTTAGATACACTTATTGTTATTACAGATTTGAGGGTGTGTTATAACTCGTCAGACAGCTCACGTCGTCTCTGGAATGTTATATTATGTAAAACACGAGCTAAGGTTTATTAAGCAAATGAGGGCACAAGTCAAATGATTGCAATTAGTCGAGTTTGACGTGATATTTCCTGAATATTGTTCCATACAACTTATATAAAGTATAAGTATATACTCCATAAAACCCGCTAGATCAAGGTGTGCGCAGTTTTACGACAGGCATGATTAGCTGGCTTATGCAATGTAGCCGAAGCGCTCGTACAACATACATGACGCACTGTTTGCTTCTCTTGCCAAAACCAACCACCCCCTGAGGTCCCGACCAGCGCTAATGAATTCAGTCCCAATGAGTCGGGCGACTCCACTGCAGCGCACGCACACAAGATACAGTATGTCTGTGTTTCCAGACGGACTTATTTATACACTGTGTGTAACTACAATAAAAGCCAGGCAGCGTCTCCTAGCTATAGAGATGCACAAAAAAGTGATTCAGTGTCTGTCTGAATTATTTACATTTATATTTATTCAATTGGCAGATGATTTTATCCAAAGCCATTTACAGTGTATTCAAATAATACATTTTGCCAGTATATAGGTTGTGGGTTTGACTTCCAGCATATCAAACCCCTACCAGTTGAGCTACAGAAACACCCATTTATTAATGTCAGTTATTAATGTCAGTTATGAATGTCAGTTATTAATGTCATGGCTTATTTTTCGCCAATTCAAACACAGTTATCCATTTTTATACCACATTTTATTGATTTGTCTAAACCTGAACCTTGTCAAACTCTTAATATTGTTAAAATTGAACTAAATAAAAACAAAAACCTGTATTGATATTATGTGCACCACTTGTGTGTATTGGTTACTGGTTATCAGCCAAAAATTCTAGGTTTTGTTAAATTGGTATATATTGGTTTGTGTGTGTCTAAATTAGCCCAATGAGTTGAGTACTAACTAGTACTAGTACAAGTGTTGCCTCAGGCGTTTAGTTTACAACAGTTTATGTTCTACTGTCTAAAGGAAATGAGTAAACTGTTGCGATGTATTTAATGTGACTCATTAAGTAAAAGATTAAAATGATGATTTTGAGGACATGAGAAACGTGTTGGAAGTTTATTAAAACATGATTTTCTAATGACTCATTTCTAACGCTGTTCATATTTAGATATTTTTGCAGACACCCCTGAGCTGCACATCAGGGCTGTAGGAGTGGGTAATTGGTTTTCCAGAAGCTAAATAAACCAGAACCATCACTGTCAGAACGTTTAATTAACGTTCCCACAGCAACAGTAATCAGAAACTGAACACAAAAACATTACTCTTGTTTTTTTATCTGTTACATAAGAATTCACTTTATTTGTACATTTTTACAGACACTGTAAACCGTAACATTGTTTTACAGTTAATTGAAGTTCTAATTCCCAAATTTCTCTCTTTAATCTTGTTCCATTTTTTTTGCACCTTTTCTGGAAACAAAAGATCAATTTTGCGAGAGCACAGGCTCCGCCCCATTCCTCCTCAATCTGTCTTGTAGCCACCTCACACACTCTCTCTCTCTCTCTCTCTCTCTCTCTCCCACTCCCATAAATGCAGTGACACTTGCATTCTGTGTGTGCATGCGTGTGTTTGACGGAGAGAGTTGAAATAGCAAACGAGGGTGAGGGGGGGAGCGAGGGAGTAAGTGAGAGAGAAAGAAAAGGAGGGGGAAGTGTGTGTGTGCGCTCGCGTGTGTGTTAGTACGAGCGAGTGTTAAAGCTACTCAAAGAAAAGACGGAATAAGACAACTGAAGTAGCCGCCATATGCCGAGGATTGCTGTGAATGCCTTGCTGAGGAAACGTGTTGGTTGTTCCGGCCGATCCTAAAAGATGGGCAGCTCACATCTGCTGAACAAAGGCCTGCCTTTAGGTAAACATTTGCCTTTTCTGCATGGAGCGACACATGAAAGCGTGGTGTGGATTTCTGCGCCAGTATTTGAGCGTCTGTTCGCGCGTCGTACGGATTTCTGGCCTCCCCTCCCCCTCCTTTTTTCCTCCTCCCCTCCTCTCGGCTCTCTTTTCTCCCTCTTTCCTATTATCTGTCGTCGGAGTCATTCATCTACAGTGTACAGTAACTGGCTTTCCTGCAGAAGACTGTATTTATTGGAGAGTGCCTGGCCTCTGATATCTCTCTTTATTAACCGCATTCATCTTGCGGCCTTAGTGATGAATAACATGCGCTGTCCCCTCTGGAAAATCGGAGGGGTTGGCAAGGACACGACTCTCTCACTCCTCTGGCCCTCCTGCACATTGTGCCGTGGAATTGTGGCTTCCAGTTCCGGCTTTGACTTCCTAATTTTGTTCTCTTCGAAGGAAATTCTGATTCTACAACAGTCCACAAATATAATTACTCAGCTGTAGGAGAAATAGGAATTTTGGGAAATGGCTAGAAATCGCTGCGACTACATCTACATTTCTTTCACAATCGTACGAACAACCGATTAATCTGAATATTATTAGGCAAATATTATAATTGGAATTTTTGATCCTTCAGTAAATGGAATTCACATTTGTGCCGAGGTTAGCTGAGATTGAAGTGGTCCACCGAAACTAAACTACTAGTCAAATTTGTTATAGTGTTTAAGTAACATCTTTGCCACCTTGAAAATACCCGTGTGCTCATTTCAGGGGAGTAAAAACAATCCTTTGGCTTTCCATGATTTATGACAAGCAAAATTCACCCCAGTTCTCCCAGTAAGAGGCAGAACTGTGTTATTAGAAAACAGGATTAGTTCTTTTTAAACAGGTGAATGAAAGGTTGGGATTGGAAATTGGCTTTCATTCTTACCAGAAGACAACAAAGAGGGGATGTCAGCTTGAATTATTGCCCGTGGGCAGTCGAGGTCTTTAGACGCTGTGTGCAACTGACCCTGTTAGTTCTTGTTGCTATGAACTAGTTAATTCAAACAGCTGCACCTCACCCTCGGGCAGGACAATGCGAGCTAAGAGGGCGAAAACCGAAGACTGTTCATATTAGCAAAGACATGTTTTTGTATTTGCTTTACCATTTTATTCCAGACTGAATGACAGAACATTGCCAGCATTGTTAGATTTTCCTAATCTGTAAAAACCAGTGGCTGCATAAACAAGATAAGCGGACCATTCTGTGGCAGTATAGATAGACAGTATAGATGTCACTCACACTTAATTTATGCTTGTAAAAGTTGTAAAAAGGGGTGGGAACAGATGAGGAAGGCCGAGGGATTTCTTAACAGAGGTTAACAGAGCGGCTGTTTGTGTACAAATGTGTATGTAGTGGAGTACGCTGAGAGCAGAAGTGCGTGGGTGTGTCTGTGTCTTATTGGCGTGATTACACCCTGTCTGCACATGCCACGTTATGTATGATATTATATGGGAGAGGTCAAACTCACAGGTGCATGTTTTTCATCAGTGAAAAGCACAGGTAGTGCATCTGAATGCTGTTGTGCTAATGTGACATCTGAGAGGTGAAACAAGTGAAAATAACTTCAGAGCAGAGTCAGTAAAATGTTCGAGGCTGGCTGATATAATGTTTTAATGGACACACTCTGATACTGATGTTTAGAAAAGCATGGCCAGCGTTTAAGGTAATGCTCGTGTATAATGAGGACATAGGCATAGCATGTATGTTTAACATGTGTACAGCATTGCATTATTTTTACATTAATATCTGTTTTACACAGAATTTACTCAATACAAAACACAAATAAATGTATAATAAACAATAACACAGTACATACGTATAAAAACAAGATCAAAAGATGACAAATTTAAAGAAAGAAATGTTTTACTGGCCAACTACTTTTGATCTCCAAACTGCTAAAATTGTAGTCCATGAAGGTAAGTATATTTTTAAGGGAAAAGTTTCACTGGTCTCAGATCAGTAAGTGTTAAGAAGAGATAAACAGCAGGTGGAAAACAGAGCATCAGAAGTCTCACAGGTGTGGTTGTCTTTTAACACATCAGCTGTTCCTAGAAGCCGCGGTCATTGAATGAATAATGAGTTGTTGTTTTTATGAACCTGATTCATCAGAGTACATCTGCATTTCCTCGTGTTTGTCATCAGTCTTTTCAGCAAGGTATTGTGCTAATGTCTTAACCAAACGAGTGTGCTGTGGATTGTGTGTGTATTACTGTCTAAGAACTGTCGTCAAGCTGTTGTTACCATGTCAACATTTCATTTGCCACTCGCCAGTAACTGACATTTTTGACAACACAGTTGAGCCGGTTTGTTTAGTGGAAAGGTGAATCAATTTTACGACTGATGCAAATAAAAACCCACATTTAAAACCCGAATCGAACCAGTCAGCAAAACATGACAGGAAACATTTGCTATGATCACAAAATGAGCAATAAAGTAAGACAAAAAATCATCTCACATTTGCAGTCATTATAAGAGTCTGGGGTGAACCTGCGTTGTGCTTCATTTCTGAAGACGCATGACTAATATGCTAATATGAAACCTTTTCATTTTCTGTGCAACTATTTTAAGAACTTTTCCTTGACTAACCTCGGCATTCAGTATTTCTGTTTATCCTTGAACCAAATGTAGTTTGTGTCTCTGTATTTTGTGTTTGGAAAGATTCATATTACAACAGTGAATTTCCAACTTTGAATGCAGACGATGCATGCAGAACATGCAGATGAATGACGTTATATTACCGGCTATGATCACATTAATTAAAGCAGTAACCTTTTTGTAAAAAATTAACAAAAATCAGTTGTTGAGCAAGTACATAACAGATTTGTGTTTAAAATCTGTGTCTCCTTACTGTACTACATGTATAATAATGATTCAGATTTGAGCTGCTGGGATTGGTTTCGTGGGAAGGTCAGTTTGACCTGTGGTTACACCACAAGAAGTTCCAGCTACTGGATCGCGTGTATGGGAAGCTGGAATGGTACAGCGATTGTTTAGAATTTAAACTCGTCATTCATGTTAAAAAAATAACTCGCACGCAATTTCGTTCGGAACGATGATGGCGGTAAAGAGGCAAAAGTTACGTACTGCAGCTTTAAACTTCGTGTAATGTGATTAACATGTGACCAAGCCGTGTAACATGTGATTAATTGTTCTCTGCAGGCATCAGGCCTCCGATAATGAACGGGCCCATGCACCCTCGTCCTCTGGTGGCTCTTCTGGACGGGAGGGACTGTACTGTGGAGATGCCCATCCTGAAGGACGTGGCCACTGTGGCCTTTTGTGATGCTCAGTCCACCCAGGAGATCCATGAGAAGGTATTACGTGTTGAGTGAACTTTCCCTTTAACAAATGTCTCCAGATTGGAAAAGAGAAAGATAATATCGTTGTGTTAAACAACATTTCCGCTGATGTAATAAAGATCACAAATGTAATTAACCAATAATAAAACAGCTTACATTTCACAGTCCAATCAAACCCCAGTGGATAAAACAAACTCTTGCCCTGTATTCCCTCACACACTTTCACTGAGAAACATTGAACTCACTGTGAATGTTCTATCAATGCTTCATACTATTGAATGTATCTTGTGATAAATGTTGCAGCATTGTTCTTCAGTGGATCATTAGAGATCCCAACGGCTCGACATGATGGAGCTCTTTGGCTTTTGTGACATGGAAAAAACACTTCATCCCCGAGGCTCAAAAAGCACAATGAAGTCATATTTGTGAGGCCGTGTGCGCTTATGCCAGAAACGAGTCGAATGATTCAGTAGATGAATTCACTGTGTAGTGTGATGAAAGCTCACAGACATTCTCACCTCATCATTTCATTCCTCACTCTCACTCGCCTGCAGCTATTGATCTGCAGTCGTTATCATTAGCATTTGTAAAAACTGAGTGAATGGAATCAAATCTGCCATGAAAATAAGTAAACAAAACATGTTAACGTACAATGCAAAATATCTATAACTGTTTAATTTTTACCTGTTTCACGTGGTATAACAAATGTTTAATGTTTCAAAGAGAGAAAATAAAGCTGATACAGTAAATCTAATGATGGCAAGACAAGTCCACACAGATGACCTGTACACGTGTGCGCTGATCAAACACAGCCGCTGCTTAAAGAACAAGCGTGTCATTAATGAATGTGTGTGTGAACTTGACCTGCTGCTGTCAGTGTTATTAAGAGTGACCATGTTCACTTTTGTGCTACACATTCATCTCAATTCAGCCCATATGTTCCAAATCATTCAGCTGTTACACACACAAGATGAGCCATCAGGAATATCATAAATCATTCGCCCTCAACATAAATCATTAAATTCCATGTTTCATAAATATTTACTCCCTCAAAATTCATTCATGCTCATTCGAACATTAACCACAGCCCGGCACTGCATGTTTGATGCTGATTGGCTGATTGTTTTTGGCATGTTCTGTGTGGTTTTGGGTGGTTGCCAGGTTAATTCTGAAAGAACACACCCCAGGTCTGCTCAGACAGATGGTACCGCCTTACTGCCCCATCCACAAACCTACAGTCTGTTTATTAAACAGATATCACTGTTGAGTCGAACCGTCAGTCTGATAGAAATGAAAATCTTTTGTGTGTCTGGGAGAGAAGTGATTATCAGATGATTAAGTGATACAAAAGTGTCTGATGAAAGCAGTGGAAATGATATTTGACTGTAGAAAAATGTCTCATTTTGTCACGGCTCATAAACAATGGCAATAATGTAGCGCACTGATTTATCTTGATGAGTGTCATACGAAAGGATGTTTTTTATCATCATTCACAGTGGTAATTTGGTAATTCTGTTTATGATGTGTATCAGTCATTTATAAATGCCAGAATCTGATGTTTTATCAGATTATGTCAAGTGTCGTCAAGTAAACTGATTAATCATTGTAAACTCTTCGCAGTAACGTCACTTGTTTTTGAATGTGTGACATCATTCTGTCCCAGTAAACTGCAGTATGTTGCTGTCTTACAATGTGGAACATAATGCTTTTTTCTGAAAACGTGTTTGCCGTGTCATTTACATTTGTGCATTTGGCAGACACTTTTATCTAAAGCAGTTGCACACCTTTGCGCTGCTAAGCTACAGCAACATATGCAGATGTCACATATTAAAATCAGCTCTGAATGTGAATCAGAAGGACTGGGATTTATCCCTTTCCATTAACTTAGTTCATCTTTTGTAATGAATCAGTAAATCTAGTTTAATGTTTTCAGCTGTAGGTGTGGAAGCTGCTGTCTGAAATAATGAGTAATGAGTAATGAATAATGAATTAGTTCCTTCATTCAACGCTGCTAAAATAAATAAAAAAACACTCAAAATCGACAAAAGAGAATTGTTTTGTACTGTGAAAACATTATTTCCGTTTTTAAATGTCACTACAATGTTATACAGAAATATTGTTTTGCTGTGAGAAATGATTCTGGCTCTTCTAGAAAGTCATTACACAGTTTTTAACATCACTGTATTCACAGTTCTCTGTGTACTGTTTGTCAGGTATTAAATGAAGCAGTGGGGGCGCTCATGTACCACACCATCACCCTGATGAGGGAAGATCTGGAGAAGTTCAAAGCACTTCGCATAATTGTGCGTATCGGCAGTGGATTTGATAATATCGACATCAAGTCGGCTGGAGATTTAGGTATTGAGTTTTTTTATCATTGTATTCTATATGGAGGAAATAAAATGGTGAAATTATATGTCAGTTATTTTTCCTAGACAGCAATCTGCAATGATTTCTTTTGCTTCAGTTTTTGCTTAAATTAGTTTTGCTAGTCGAAATCATAAAGTACTGTATGTGAACTATCATTTTTTTTGCGTCTGTTGTTTATTTTCTCAATGAATTCTAGGAGAAACATTTGAAACAAGATTGATACCTTGAAGCCAGAATTCAAAATCTTGATCTAATTAAGAGTAATAAAATGTTTGAATGAGTCTGTGACTGTGATTCATGCACACCTGCAGGAATAGCCGTCTGTAACATGCCGGCAGCTTCAGTGGAGGAGACCGCAGACTCCACCATGTGTCATATTCTCAACCTGTACCGACGCACCACCTGGCTGCACCAGGCTCTCCGGGAGGGCACGCGGGTCCAGAGTGTGGAGCAGATCCGGGAGGTGGCGTCAGGGGCGGCCCGGATCAGAGGGGAAACGCTGGGGATCATTGGCCTAGGTGTGTAAGGAACGTGACACTTCAACAAACCCAGCTATCAATCATACGTTGTTAAAATGTTTCCCTAATGTAACAATATCATATTCTGTTGTTTTGATAACATTCCACCAACGATTGAAGAAAAACGCTAATATAAAAAATTATGCTAATGTTTTAAGAACATTCACATTAAAATGATAAAAAACATTATGCTAACACTATTGCAAGAACTTTTAGATGATGTAAGCCAATGTTTGTAGAATGTTCTACAAACATTCTACAAATGTTCTTTCTTAGAAGTTCAAAACCCAAAGGCTCTTTATTCATAAAGCAATATGTCTGATCTCAGGGCGTGTTGGGCAGGCGCTGGCTCTGAGGGCCAAAGCGTTCGGCTTTAATGTGATCTTCTACGATCCGTACCTGTCTGACGGGATGGAGCGTGCCCTGGGGCTGCAGAGAGTCAACACGCTGCAGGACCTGCTCTTCCACAGCGACTGCGTCACGCTTCACTGCAGCCTGAACGAACACAACCATCACCTCATCAACGACTTTACCATCAAACAGGTACAGACACTGACCTGAGAACAGACTGTGACACACGTGTATGAAGTTGTGTGATCATTCTTCTGTGTTTGTGCAGATGCGTCAGGGGGCGTTCCTGGTGAACACTGCTCGTGGAGGTCTGGTGGATGAGAAGGCTCTGGCTCAGGCTCTGAAGGAGGGCAGAATACGGGGAGCAGCCCTGGACGTGCACGAGACCGAGCCCTTCAAGTAAACAAAAATTGTTGTCTAGTTTTAGATTCAAGGATTAATAAACATGATACGATGTATTTACACTTTCTCACGCTGGAATTTAAATGGCAGCACGACCTCTTTGTGATCAGTAGATGTGTGTCTGTGTGTCAGTTTCAGTCAGGGTCCTCTAAAAGACGCCCCCAACCTGATCTGCACCCCTCACGCTGCCTGGTACAGCGAGCAGGCCTCCATTGAGATGAGAGAGGAGGCGGCGCGGGAGATTCGCCGAGCTGTGACCGGTACATACAGCCCCAAATCTATCCATGCCTTAAACAGACTTAATGTTACTGCACACCCTTGCTCCATTGAGTATACACAAAGCCATGAATATGCAAATTAGTCTCCGCCTCCAGTCAATCACACCAGCATGGACTGCATGATCCACTATGTGAAGTGATTGGTTAAAACATGACGTAGAAACAGAGGCGGTTAGTATGTAAAATACTCAATGCAATACTTAAGCAATGGTGTTGAGTGATGAGAGAGCGCCGGGCATCTGATCTCTTTCAGCAGTCCCATGAAAACATCTCACTTTAATTGCATGGGCTCTTTTATGGGCTGTGATCAATGAATCTGCCTTTTCCTGTAAATGAAGCTGTTTTCCCGCCTCCAGGTCGTATTCCAGACAGTCTGAAGAACTGTGTGAATAAGGAGTTCCTTACACAGAGCACGCACTGGGCCGGCATGGACCCTGCTGTGGTTCATCCAGAACTCAATGGAACCTACAGGTACACCCTGCAGAATATTTAAAAATCTGATATTACATTGACTCTAGAATGTCTTTCTGTTGTGTTGCTCAAATAATAATGAAGATCAGTACTGGACTCACATGCAGAGCTTTTTAGTTTCAGAGAATCGATTTAGAGAGTTAATGATTTAGAGATCAAATGCAGATAATGCAAACAGAGACAAATGCTGTGGTGAATGTGCTGTGTTAAATATGTGCCATGTAACAGCTGTGTATATATTATTCCCGCTCTGCAGGTATCCCCCTGGTGTAGTGAGCCTCGCCTCAGGGGGTCTCCCTCCCCCCGTGGAGGGCATCATGCCAAGCACAGTGCCCATAACCCACAGCCTGCCCACCATCGCCCACCCCCCACACGCCCCCTCACCCGGCCAAACCGGCAAACCTGAAGCAGATAGAGAGCAACACCCCAACGAACAGTTGTAGCCCCGCCCATCCACAGCTTTCTGTACCACTGTAGAACTGTCCTGGTCCCTCTTTACCCCAAAGAAGAGGAGCGGAACCAGCTCCCGGCCTCAGAACCAGCCACTCAAAAAACAAAACAACTCTGACGTAGCCAATGCTCTGACTGAAAGTGGCGGTCTGTGCCCTCTGACGTATCTAGTGTGGAAAAAATGAAATAAAAATCTTGTGGATTTAAAACAAACGTAAACTCCCTGAGGCAAAATCCTGCAGTTTAGATTGTAGTCTGTCCGAGTGCAGTGGGCGATGTTTTCTCTGTTGTTTTGTCTGTCTGAAGGGTTTCATCGTTAACACAATCGTAGCTATTACATGAATGTAAGCCGTTTGTGTACAGTTTTTAAAACATGATCAGTGGTTTGTAGAAAAGAGAAAACAGCATTACGGAACGCATCTTACCACCTGTTTATAGATACGATTAAAAATATATTGGTTCATTTTTTTTTTATTTTAAAAGCCCAAAAAGAGGCGGGATTTGCACACCCTCTCAGGAAAATTGATTTCCCCCATCCTTCCTTTTAAATTAAACCACATAGTGCATTGTTTTTGTACCCATTCGTCTTTTTGTAGTCAAACTCCAGTACAGTACTTTAATGAACTACACACAGTATGTGATTTTTATTTTTGGAGCATGTATTACCTGACGTGTTAAAGGTTAAAAAAATAAGAAAACAGAGAAATGTTCCGTTTTCAAATGAAACTGTATAAAGTGTCTCGTGTAAAGCTGGCGTGATGCTTGCCTGTCTGTGTGTGACGTGTTTGTACCGTGTTCCTGAGGACGCCGGGAGAGTCGTGCTCTCCATCGCCTACATAGTTTCCTTCCTGGTAAAGTGGTAGGCTAGCAATATACATACTATATATACTATGAGATATGAATATTTTTTTGTTAACCAGATTCCGAAAAGAAATGTTTGTGACTGTATGCATTTGTATGAATTATTTTAAATGAAATAAAAGTCCAAGTTGAACGGCATTGTTTCTGTGCGGTGGAGGAAAATTGAGTTGTTTCCAGCGTTTCCATGATGTCATGCTCACGAAAACACACCAGGAACATTTCAGGGTAGAAACACAATGGCCATGAACCCACGACCCCTCTTGTGGATTCAGGGCAACTGAAATTTCACCTCAAAGCGGGATTTGTCTTACTTTGGAGAACTTGTATTAAAGGGACAGTTCAGCCAAAAATGGAAATCTCATCATTTACTCGACCTCAAGTCATGTCAGAACAGAGATTTCAAACTCGTGTGTTTAACCTCAGACTCAGTTCTTCTGTAAAATGGAGATGTTTTGAAGACCTGGCTCCTCTCTGTGCAACTAAAGCATACAGACCAGACGGACAACAAATTCTGAACAGACAATAAAGTCCCATGAAAGTTTCACAGAAAGGAAGTCCATTTTAATCGTGTGCAGTACATTCCAAGATTACTGAATGAACGTTTTGGTATTAACGTTGTTCAAACATTTTGTAATTCTGTCACATTTTTAAAGCGTTCCACATGTTAAAAAGATGTTCTACCAACTTAACTGCCAGAACTTTTTGGTGACTTTAGGAATGTTAGCCAATGTTCTGAGAACGTTCCCTGTTAGCTGGCCAGTCACCATTGTATGGAGAAGAGCAGCATTCTTTAAAATATGTGTTGCATATGCGCTCTTGTGTACCACACAAGCAAGCAAGCCATACTGTGCTGGACTCACATGAGGTTGAGTTAACGATCCATTTCTGGAAATATTCTTTAAATATGCTGAATAAAATCAGTGCGACAGGAAGCAAACAGCTCTCAGTATGTGAAAGCAAGCACTAAAATTGGAACGTTCTTTATGTTTTGTGGTGGGTGGGGGATTTAGTGATGACTCAGCATTGAAACCGATCCCTGCGCATGCTGTTTTCCTTTCAATCGTGTTTCTCTGCAGCCTCCCATCATTCCTGCATCCTGTCCACTGCTGCTTCTGGATTCATAGTAACAGACCCTGAGCCGTCTGTCCCATCACAGAAAGTTCAAGAAAAGACGATTCTGTACAAGCACTACACAGCTTAAGTTTATACATGTTTGTATAGTCTTTGTAATTGTTGTGATTGTTCTGAGGCTGGCATCACTCAATCCAGATGAGAAATGTTATGTTAAAGTTGCAATCCATATCCGTTTTGGTTTTAAAAAATCAAAAATCAATTAATGAGCGAGTACGTGACAGATCAGTGTTCAAAACTGTCTCCTTACCCTGATTCACAACAGTAAGTTTATAATCATAATTTATAATCTTTTCATTTCAAATTTTTCATTTCATCTGATTAATTTTACAGAGAAGTATAATTTTGGCTTTATATATGGCAAAAGAATCCTGGAACCTGTTATAATAAAATATTTTGGTTTAGGCTTCTGTTCAAGGCGTATATATTAAAAGATTTTAATATACAGATGGAAATGCGACCGTAGACTTGATCCAACCAACCACACGGCAAGATGTCTGAGGAAGCAAAACTAGTCTGTGGCTGTCACACCCCAGATGATGATTGATTCAGATCAGTTTTCTTTGAACAGTCCAAAGTAGAGCAACAAAGTACTGCAGTAGTTTTTAGATCAGAACATTACCGTAGTTTGTTCTGCTGTGCTTCCTGTCTGCTGGGGGCTTAAACACGTAACCCGATCGTTGTGTAAGTGTGGGCTTGTGAATTTGTGTGAGGGAGTAACAGACCTAAGAGACCTGGTATGTTTCCACTGGTTTCTTTTCCATGTTTAAGTCCCGCAGTGAGGTCATCTCGGGTTAGCAGGTAGCGTCCACTGTGACTAAACTTTAAATCTGACACTGAAGAAACTACCTCTGAGAAGAGATAAATCTGCAGCCTCTTCAAACACTAATCAAGAGAAAATATACTACAAATTAAAAACACTACATTTAATATAAACATTATAGTTAGTACATTACTATTATAACCTGCTGACTTTAGGGGTAGTTAAGGGTTAGAATGTTGTTCCACGACCAACGAAACGTGTTGATCCAGGCACACACCCTCAGTACTCAGAAAAACGACAGTCATGTGGAGTTACTTGTGTGTGTCCTACATGTGGCCTGCAATTGTGTGGAGCTGCTGCTGCTGCTGAAGGCCAGCAGGTGGCAGTTCTGACATCCTTCATGTTTTCTGGCTTCAGAGCGACAATATCTGAGAACTCACTGAAGAAATGTAACTTAATAAATTATTTACTGTGACCTTCAACACAATGTACACCAGCAGGATGGATTTGAATCAGCACAACTGGTCATTGCTGTGTTTTATTGTAAGTGCGGGCTTCCCAACCAGATTCTTTTAACGGCCTAATAATGTTAAGTCACCATGAAATATATATATATTTGTGGTCTAAAGAGTCTTTGTACCTTTTTTAGGAGCAAAAACTGTACACCTGCTAGGTTATGAGATTGTATAATCCAACAGTCAGTCTGGCTTTTAAGAGCAGAGATCTCCAGTGAGGTCCACAGAGCTGCAGAGTTTATCTCCAGCACTAATGAATCACACCTGAAGCAGCTCATCAAGATCTTTGAGACCTTTGAGGATGTTTTGACAGAAACATCCAGCAGGTGTGTTGACGTAGACTGAAGATAATCTCTGCAGATCTCTGGACCTCCAGAAACATGGCTTGGAAACCTTCTACAGTGGTTATTCAGAACAGTGAATAAACTGGTTCGCTCAGAAAGCCATTGTGTGAAGGAATCATGTCAATGTGGACCAGAATCTCAAATGTTTTGAGCATGTAGGAACTGAAGCTGTTAAGAGTTATGGACAAACCCAACCCAGTATTAATAGTGTTAATAAAGTGTTCAGCCCACACGAACACAACAGTTTAGAGAAACTCTCTTACTTGGAAAGGTGGAGTCTCGCCTCTTCTAAAATCAAGTGAATAAAAGTGAAAGTCAACGAAACGACAGCGAGGTCAACATCGAGGTAAACCGTTTCAATAAAACCATTCTCTTAATCCGAACTGCTCGCTTACATACTGATGAATGAGTTTAAAGTTAAATGCAAAGATGACATTTATCTCGCGTCTAACTAGATACAAGAGCTAGTTAAAGGGAGTTTAACTCGGGAGTGTAAATCCCATGGGCTGTATTTTATCAAGATTATACGATATCTGAAACAGGAAATATGCATAAATACTATACGCATAGTTTCCACTTAATTACGTTTGCGGGTCGAGTGGGAACATATAATAAATAATATAATATTTTCTAAATAAAATAAGATTCACCGTCTGTTGCGTTGCGTTGCGTATGACCGCACGCTACGCGACTGTGACGTTTTTAAAGTCTGACGCGTGAGGAGCGTCATATACGACAGATTTACTACATCGACTCAAAATAATATTTTATATACACTTAAGGTCGATTTATAGTCATGGTGACGAATCGGAGCATATGGCCATCAGCGTGCTGCTTACTAAGTTGAACTAAAACCAGCTGATACAAACCACTGCTTTGCGCATCTCTCTGATGAACTAACTATCTTTAATATAAGATTTGTAGGTATTCTGTGCTACAGTAACTGTCTGTATGTTTACAGCTATCAAACGCAGAAATGTTTGCGCATCCAGTTCACGAGCAGCAGTCGTATGACGTTTCTGCATTCCTCAAGATTAAGCCAAAAGTCATTGCGGTAAATCATACTGTTAATGTTACCATGTGTCACTGTATTACATGCATTACTGCACTGCATATATATATAATTATAAAAAACGTTATTCTTAAGTTGTTAGTGAAACGTTTTAGGAATGTCACATTGTGAGCATTAACATTTATGCAACGTCTAAAACCTGGACGTTTTGAACGTTACTACAACTTTCAAAATAACATTTAACATTTTTGTAACTTAAGGGAAACGTTAGGGAAACATTCTTGCAGCCTAATATTGTTAGCTGGTGTTGTTTTGGCAGCTTGTGTAGCATTTTGTATGTCGTAGTGTTGTTACTAAATATCTTGGTTAAAATATTGTTAGGATAAAGGTGAGGTGAAACATGAAGTATTGCTGGATTCAGGAAATATGAAAATAACATCTTGGGATCCGTCCTCCAGGTTTTGGAATTGTTGATGGCGCTGGTGATAGTCGGAATAATGATGTGGAATGAAAACTCGCTCCTCCTCGTGTCGCCGCTGTTTGTAAGTGTTGCATTTGAACATCAGCGCATCTGCGCCTAATGAGCAAATGCTAAACAACATTCTTTTTAATTTCTGCAGTTAATTTTAACAGGAACTGTGATGATTATAGCTGCAGGAACACACAACCTGTGTCTGGTAAGTTTATATGTCATGTTTCTTTGAATGAGATTCATGTGTTAGAACAGCATGTTAATGGGCAACAGGAACTGTCTCGGTAAAACATTACACTGTTATACATGTAAAAACCACACACAGATTTTGGGCTGCATGCAGTTTGTGAGTGGGATGCATTATGAAAAACATTTGCTTAAGGGGAATTTTGTGGTAACTGTTTTCTCCCGTGTTGTAGGTCAGAACGTCGCATGCGTTCAGCTGTCTTAATATGGTTGTAGCTGTGGTTTCGTTTTTTATTCACTTGTCTCACTTGTCTCTCGTTATGGTGAGTGCTGCATACAAGTCCTGGAATTTCTTTCTTCACATTATTAAGCATTTCAGTACCGAGCTGTGCAGTTTCCGTTTAATGTTCTGTTTCTGTGTTTTACTGCTCGCTCAGCACATGGATGGTACTTGGATCGTTCTTGTGCTCTGTGATGTCGTGGCTTTCATTTCCTCTGTTATTGTCATGTCAACTTGCTGCACATCTTGCTGCAGGCCAAAGGTAAAGCTAACTAAGTGTTTGTATCTTAACACACAGAATTAGATGAAATAAGATCACATTGGTTCTCTCTGGTCTCTCTCAGGCAAGATGTGCTGCGGTCAGTTACATGAGCACACCTCTGCCGGTCAACAATGTTGTGCTTTTGGGCCAATCAGATCCCACTGAATCACCACAACCTGTTGGTTCAGTCATGTATTTCCTGCCAGCAGGTCACATCCCATGTGCACCTCCACACTATAACAGTCTAGTTCCAACTGACTACAGTTCAGTTCCAGCTGCACCTCCACACTATAACAGTCTAGTTCCAACTGACTACAGTTCAGTTCCAGCTGCACCACCACCAGCCTATGACCAGGTAATTACGAGCCATTTCAAATCATTGTATAAAAATCCGTCAAAAAGCCTTAAAGCATTAACAGGGTCACACTCTTAAAAAAGGTGCTACAGGATGCCATAGAAGACTGTATAGTTGACTGTATAGTTCCATAAAGAACCCTTAACATCTGAAGAACCTTTCCGTTTCACAAAAGGTTCTTTGTAGTGGAAAAAGGTAAGAAGGAAATGGTTCTTGAGGGGAAACAAACACGGTTCTATGGCATTGTTGTAATTAACCTTTTTATAACTCTTTATTAAAGAGTGTAAAGCATAAAAAAATCTCACATGACTTACAGTTCATTACTTAACTATGATGGATATTTAAATACTTAATTATTCATATTTGCTTGCCTAAAACACATTAACATTTTTGTTCACAGGTGTTTTCCCCTCTGGACTTGAGGATTCGACGACAAAATGATCAAAGTCATCAGCATGTGAAATAAGATAAAAAAACTTGTAGATATTTGCATCTGTATATTATTTTTATACGTGACTTTATACCAGTGGCAAGTGAAACAGTGAGGCAAAGACTGTTTGGTGTAAGCATTTTTGATGTTTACACTTATGTTAAAAGCAAACTAAACATCAACCAGTACTGCATTGAAGTGGGTCGTTCAAGCAATCAAATGTAAAACTACACATAAATAAAGCAGGTATAAAGTGATGGGACATGTTCATCACTTCTGGCCCTGTAGATTATTTGGTTAAAATGCGACGAAGCAGTAAAAAAAAAATCACATTTTATTTGTTTAAATTTGTTCAATCAAGATACATTTACGCATTTGGCAGATGCTTTTAGCAAATGACTCATTACCAGATTGTCTATTTATTAAAAAAACCAACCAACCGGCAAACCTAATCATCAATACGTCATAGTTATACAAGATTGTATTTGTGCAACAGTACAAACATTGACCAATAACTCTTACATTAAAACAATCACAATAAAGGTGCCTACAGTAGTATGTGTCTGAAAAGGTACTTTGAGATTTTAAAAGGCATCATTTTTCACAACTTGAAGCACATTTCTCAGTGTTGAAGAATCTGCTGTTGTTAAATACCTGATAAGAGTTTATTTCTCTTTCACCTCCTCGTCAGAAGCCTTTGCTTTGTCTCGTGGCACTCTGCCCATGTTGTAGAACTCTGTGTTGGGTCTCATATCAGTCAGGTGTGCCAAGCGGTTGGACATGGCGAAGAACGCAGCAATGGCAGCGATGTCCCAGATATCTTCTCGCTCAAAACCGTGACTCTCCAGAGTGCTGAAATGCTCCTCAGTGATTGTGTCACTCCTGCAGACCGTCAGAGCGAAATCAAGCATGACCTGCTCACGAGCGGTCAGCTCTGCAACCTTGTAATTCACAGCCACCTGTGGAGCGAAACAGAACTAGTAAAGACCATCAATAACCCTTCTCACAGTCACCTCTACCACCCAACGTTCCACACTATTCAATTGTGAAAAATGAAAGCAGAGTAAAGACCCTTCACAAGACTTGTGTCGGCTACAGCAGGATTACGTTACCTCATGTTTTACTCATTGTAACGAACATGGCACTCAAATACAGTAATGTGAAATGTTTTTGCAATGACGTGTCTAACTTTGCATCCAAGTTAATTTCACTGACCTTTACTGTTTAATGTATTTTTAAAACATTCTCATTCTTTGTTTGCGGTCATGTGATGTTTGTTTAGTGGAGTTTCCCCAGTAACATCAGTAACTGTCAATATTTGTGCTGTGTCACTGTAATAAACCAAAGGTCCACCTTTGTGTAGGTCAGTGTTTGGCTGAAATGCAACGGGAACATGTTACGGTCCCTAAACTTTTAAACGACTTCAGATTGCTTAAAACAGAAGAGAAATGTCTAAAAATGGCCTACAAATTGAGTTAATCTACCTTCCTGTGAAGCTCTTACACACGTCATGGTAAAAAGGCATTTGTCAGATTTGACATAATGAATCATTTCAGGCACCTGGTCGGCCAGCCTGGGTTTTCTGGAGTAGATGCGGTGCAGTGCACTGTGGGATACGACACAATACAAGCAGTGATTGTGAGCGCTGGTTGCCACAACAATCAGTTCCCGATCGGCTTTAGACAGACCACCTGTTACAAAACACCAAACATGCATCACATCCTGATTTATTCCAATGATAAACCACATAAAGAAATATAACTGATGTGCATTCATTCAATTACAAGCTCATAAATGAAAGGTCGTACCACTGTCTTTGTTCATGAGGGCGTTGTAATAAGAGAAAAACGCTCGAAACTCAGCAGGACGATGGGAAAGGACCTTGAACACATTGGGCAGAAATCCACCCTGTGGGTGAACAGACACAGACTGCTTTACTGCTCATCAGAGACACACAGACACCGTACGTGTGGATGACACACCTTCTGTTCGACTTCCTCCATCAGCTCCACGATGTCAAAAGGCAGCGTCTTCTTGTTTGGCACAGGGAACCGGCTGATGTCCTCGGCAGTGCTGCTCATGTGGCGTGTGTGAGCGGCTGGTGATCTCACACACACTCCGCTGACAGCAACACGTGATGGCTGTAAAACAGCGCGTGTTAAACATCACCGTATTGAGAACGTTGAGTAACTGTCCAGGTTTGGCTAGTAAACAGTGCTTTTGCAGTCCCGGATGGACTCGAAAAGTTAAATGTGTTTATGAAATATAATTTGACATGCAACAAGAACGGTGACACGTCACTTTGTGTTGTCACAAAGCTATTAAACTGTATCACATTTGATCGTGTTTATGGCAGATGGCGTTTATAATGTCTTTCTTGTAGCAAAACGTGAAGATAATGAGCTGTAAAAACTTACCAATGAACCATAGCTGGAGCGGCGAATCAACTTAAAAATGCCTCGTAACGACATTGCTAAACTTTATCCTTCAAAATGTGTGTTTATACTGGTGACACACAGCGTGCAATGGCTGCTGTAGAAAGGGCAGCCAATCACCGAGGACCATTCAGACACGCCTCCTGTCCGCTCGACCAATGAAATCATTTGATTTGACTTCCTCTGTTCAACGACGACGAAAAGGAAGCAAGAAATAAACGAACCACGCGCAGATCCAAAATAAAAGTAGATAACGTACCAGAATAGATAAATAAATGCAAAGAATTCATCAATAATTGCAGAAATGCAAAATATAAATAAATGTTATATTTAAAATAAATTGTAAATATAAAGCTTTTCAAATAAATTAAGGGTTAAATGCTTTACTGAAGGGTAAAACAGTGATAAACTGCTCACTTTCTGTACGAGTCAAACCATAAAATGTACCGCGCGTTTAGCAATAAGTCCTGAGCTTTAGCCACTGTGCTAAACCAACCAGCTATGTTTTCTAATGCATTTTCAGTGCGATTGCATTGTTCACTGTACCGCGATGTGTGTAAAACGAGTTTTCTGTGCGTCTCTTAAACATGCGACTTTTATATTGAAGCTCACACAGCTGCTGAAACCGAACTGCGCGTATGACTGAGAGCGGCTGCATTTCTGCAACAACATCATTATTTGAGATCCGAGTTTGTGTGATATTTATCCGCTCACTGTAAAGTAACTCACAGTAATCTCATCATCATGGGTGGATACGGTGTGATGGCAAACGAGGAATCGCTGGATTATTCGGTGCATGAAGCGTGGAATGAGGCCACCAATGTTTACCTGCTAGTTATTCTGGTCAGCTTCGCCCTGCTGATGTACGCCAGAAAGTAGGTGTATATTTCACATACATACAATCAAATATTGTGTAAACAGTATGACAGTACAGAAGCAGTTCAACTATAATCCCACAGAGAAGATTGTAATCTGTGTTTTGTACCACGTTGGATTTTAAATGAGGATAAATAGTCAGTGATGGCCGCCACGAGTAATTTAATTTTGTTTTTTTCATTTAGAAACAAGAGGAAGATTATGCGTATATTTACACTGCCACCGACTGTCGGAACCTCAGCAGAACCGAACTTCTACGACAGCCTGCAGAAAGTCCGGCTAAGACAACAGCTGGAAATGTATTCACTTGGTAAGTTCGCTTCATTTTCTAAACTAATTCAAAGTAAGTTTTTACTTTTGCATTAAAGCAATACGCCCCAGTAAGCCACGGTTTACAGTGAACTGAGAACCGCTAAGGGGTGTTTTTGGCACCTGCGTTATTTAAGGTTAATTGTAAACCACGGCTTCACGAATCTGAAACAGCAGTGGCGCAGTAATACTGACGTAATGACGTCACAGGTGTACGTTTATAATGTACAACAGCCTTAACCAATCACGATCAAGGAAGGGAACCGCCTGTTTATAACATTTATCAATATTATTTATTAACGTTTTAAAATTATATAAATAAGGTATAAAAATAATAATTGCGTGACATAAATTAATATCATTATTTCTACATTACACATCCAACTCAATAAATAACTTGCAAGATACGTAAATATCTTCCCATATGACAACTTTTATTGTGAAACTGCTCAAAGTTCATGATTGTGTGTATCAAGTGTATTATATTTCTCGCTCTTTCTCTTCAGCTCGTAAATACGACCAGCAGCAGCAGCAGCAGTCGCAGTCGGATAGTGTGCAGCTGTCAATGGAGTGATCTCACAGCAGAGGGCGCTCCGTACACACCTATGGTACAGTGACAGTAAAGACAGTACGAGCCAAATCTAATGTACAGATCACTGTAACTCTACAGAGACTGAGTGTAACGCATTGTGTTCTTATGAGGATTTAGCACACTGGGGTTTTTAGAGTTCAACCTGCATTTATTTCAGATCTTTGTATCTAAATCCACAGTTATTTGAGAAACCTTTGTCATATGATGTTTCAAGTGAATATCAGTGGATTATAAAACGGATCCCTCTGTGATGTTTACAGTAAAATGTACAATATCTCCACACTTTGTTTGTTGAATACTCAGATAAACCTGTAACCTGTAAATATCACCCAGTTTAGTTTCATTGTGTTATGTAGCTGTTTGCTGTTTTAGATCTGCTTATAAAGCGTTACGATTAATGTAACATTGTAGTTGTTCTTTAAAACTGTGTTACAATTAGGAACATTGTGAAAGATCTCTGGAATACACACGTTAAAAACACTGCACATTAAATGATTATTTCACTGCTGACTTCTGAGTGAACACTAGGTGCTTTAGCTGATGTAATGTTGTTCTCTGGTGATAGTGTGTCAGTTGTTTATGCAGATCTGTGTGTTGTAACATTAAATAAACTTCATTAAAACTTAATTCAGAAAATGACTAGTGCTTTTTAATTAAAATTGCTGCATTAATAGATCAGCCTGGATTAAGTGTCATGTTTTTAATGTTTGGGTGAGGGAGGGGTCTCAGGACCAGAATGAAATGGTAATTGGGGGCGGGTTTTTGCAACCACCTAGCAACCCCTTGGAACACCCTAGCAACTGCACAGCAATGAACTAAGAAACAGTCAGAAGACCTCAGCAGCCACTTAAACTCAGTGGCAACTACCCACAATGCCCTGGCATAATGGTGGTGACTTTTGTAGGGGTAATCACCATGTTTTCTTGAGAATGCATAAAAAAATCAAAATTGAGTGACTGAACCAAAAGTGCAATAAGACCGACTGATACAGACATGAGAAATCAGAAACGTGGAGCGAGAAATAAAGTGTAAAAGTGTGAGAGAGTTTTGTTTTTGCGTCCTTGTTTTAATGTTGTTGTCCTGCCACTGTTCCAGCATCTTCTGATCCACTGTGGTATCATTTCCCCAGATAAATCACAGAAATGATCTCACCTCATTTTAGTCATCTGCCCCCTTCCCTCTCTTGTGCTTTCCCTCAGCTCCCTATAAAAAAATAAAATGAACAAACTCTTCATCATCTTTCAGTCTCCAGTGATTCTAATTTTATCCTCATCTACTTTTATCAATACTTATCACAGAGTGTATCAGATATATGATGCACATCATGTTTAATTCTGTGATATTCACTCTCATGCTGTAGCAAACACACGTGATGTTCATTCTTCTGTGGAACTCAAAAGATGTTTATTTTCTTCTGTACAGTGAAAGTAGATGAGGACCGGCAGCTGTCAAACTCCACAAACACTAAAAGCATCAGTAGAGCTTTGTGTAAAATATACACTGACATTTCAATAGTTAATGACTGGTACTCTTGCTTGACAGCTTGACAGATATGGAGATGATCAGCTGATACATTCTGTTATGATAAACTGTGTTTTAAAATCTGAATAAACAATAATAAAATGTTCATTTTCAGGTGATTTGTTTGCTCTTACTGTCTCTCTGCATTGCTTTTTTACCGCCCTACCCGTTGTTTAACAAACATTAAAGACTGCACACTGTACACAGAACACAGGCAGGACATCCATTCTGCATCCTTCTGCAAGCTGAAACAAAAAACAATCAATAAACAGAAAGCAATAAAGCAGAGAGTTTGAGCAGCAGTGTTCATGGCCGCTAGATTTCACCATGTATATCAGCGTATGGTTTGTGTTTATAGTCTGGTGTCATCCGTGATCTGCTCTGCTGGTCTGAGACCTGTGGCTGCTTGAAGCCCAGACAGATGTAAACATGGCGTGACCGCATGCACTGGCCTCAGGCCAGCAGCTGGCAAAAGCTGCCTGGATTGTCAATGTCTCTCTCTCCATCTCTCTCTCTCTGGGTTTTACACTCAGTTATTCTGGCCCACTGCCACATGGTCCACAGAACAGTCAGTGTTAAACACAATCACTTTATTTAGGGTCACGACACAGAGTTTATGATCTGCTTATAAAATATGCCAAAAAATACTACGGATGTTTTTAAATGTTGTGAGTCAGCAAACTTCTGGCTGAAATCGATGATGAAAATGAAGGGCTCACAACAGCGTCGCAGTGTTTATTCGAGTATCAGACCTGTTGCGGGGGCTGAGATCAATTCTGTAATTTTCTGCAGATTTTCTCTAATTTTCTGTAAAATTCTGCTTCAAAAGTGCAAAATTGTTTCTATAACTTAACTGCTAGAGTATCGGGGTAACAGTGCAAAAGTTTTCATTTAAAATCTTCCTGCATAAAACAGGTTATTCAGCAAGTCTGACTTCATGAACCATGAATTAATGAAATAGTTAGACCAGAATAAACCTGAATGGATACAGTCACATCTAATGTGTTGATTGTGATGGAAAAACAATCTCTTCTTCCTTGCAGAACGGAGGGAACCAAAGAGAAATGTGGATCTTTTAACTCTTCCATGTTTCTCTTTGTTTCAAAGCTGAGCCAACAGATATGGTGAGAGCTGGTGAGACTGGAGACCTGTGTGCTTTACCCTGGTGCTGATGATGAGAGTAAATCTGGATCCTTCCTCAGGTCTCGTCTCTGTGCAGTCAGTCTGCTACTTGTGAAAAGAGTTATTGAGAAACTGTCCACAGCTCTCTCCATTTCCCAGAGGTCAACTGCTCTTCACACACAAGTCCTACAAAACCTCCCAAAGCTCAGAGCTATTAGTCATGTGTGTGGTTTCAGATCAGCCCTGAAAAGAGCCCCCAATGGGCTTCTGGATGGGGCAGATGGCTCGGGTCACTGGCAGAGAACAGCGCAGGTATGGCAGGTTTCTGTCTGACCGCCAGTCTCTGTGGAGCCAAAGACCTGAACAACAAACACAAGAGACCCAGGCTGACCTGGATCCTCTCTGGCCCTCAGTCAGACTGTATACACGGGGCCGCCATCACACGTATGAATAAACGACAGGAGACAGAGGTGAAAGCCCAACCCCACAGTCACTTATGGCAAGCCAAGACGCACCCTAGTCAATATTTGGCTCAGTTTTGTAATGTACACAAGCTGGAATATGTCATAGTTAAACCAAGTCTATGAAATCTTTATTCCTGACTTAGTAAATACCTTTGAGTGCATGTTCTGTACTATGATGGGGGTTACTGTTATATGTCATTAGCAAACGTTTTAAAAACAAATACATAAAATTGTAATTCTTAAATTATTAGTGGAACATTTTAAAAATGTTACAGAATTTGAAAAATGTTTTGAATCTTTTAATCTAGCAATACCAGTAATACAACGTCTAAAATCTGAACACTTTGAACATTCCTAGAACTTTTTAAAATAACATTTTTAACCTTTTTGTTACTTAATGGGCACGTTAGGTAAACATTGTTATATCCTAAAATTAGTTGGTATTAGTTGGTAATTAGTTTGGGTTGTAGGAACATTTTTACTTTAACAACATTGTCAAACGACGAGTTTTTTAAACGTTGTATTAACATTATTGTATTCTGTAACGTTTTAAAACGTTCCATTAACAGTTTAAGAATACTGTTTTTATGCATTTTAACGTTTTAAAAACATCGGCTAATGACACATATCAGTCTCATGTAACGTTACTGCAGGAATGTCTTTCTTATAACTCTTAGAAAGCGTTAGCCAACATTCTGAGAACGTTCCCTGTCAGCTAAATACCAGTAAGAGCAGATTTTTGCAGATTCATCAGATCAAGACTCTCAGTACCAACACATGTAGCACACGTGTGTCATTACAAACGCACTGCCTTGAGTCAGTAGCAAATGTCATTGCAGCTTGAAGGACCACATCTAAGCGCCCCCCCCACCCCACTCCCACACAACCTTTACATGAACTAACCTGGACATCCGCCCTCGTGCTTTACACTCCCCTCATTTGTGCTGCACATGTTGATTTCTATGATCTTCTGAGGAGATTCTTTCTGTTCTTTCTGCTCTTAAAAGCTCCAGCGGCTTGTTAAAAAGCAAATGTTGGTCCACTTCCTGTTCTGCTGCACATGTGTTCTGAAACCAGCAAACCAGAAAGAGGCTGCACTCTTAAAAACCCACTTCACAGTGTCAAAGAGGAACCATTTTGGCTGTGTGGTTCCATAAAGAACCTTTAACATCTGCACAAACTTTCTGTTTCACGAAAGGTTCTTTTTGGTGGAAAAAGGTTCTTTAGACTATAAAAAGTAAGAAAGAAATGGTTCTTCTAAGAACCTTTGACTGCAGGTTCTTTGTGGAACCAAAGAACAACTTTTATGGCATCACTGTGCAGAACAGTTTTTAAAGAACCTTTACTTTGAAGAGTATATGAGGGTTTTGCACTTCACTGAACATGTTGAGGGCAGGTTTTGGATGGGTTCTGGATGCAGGTTCTACAGACACAGGGCAATTTAGGCACTTTGCAGTTTGATTCTCTTTTTAGTTTAGAGCCGCTGTGACTGTCATGTTGCCTTGATGAGGTCTGTGGATGGGGGTTGCTCCAGCTAACTCTGTTTGATAACTGATCATGTTGTCAGAGCACATCTCTGGCCCTTGACAGCTGAATACGCTCTGAACTGTCTTGAGCTCTTGGTCTGGGCACAGAAAGGTGGATGTGAACTGAAGGTCAGGTAGAGCACTAAATGCTGCTTTTGGACTTTTTGTAAACTTACTGTAATATTGATTTTCCCAGTAAGCATGTATATGTTCCCCAGACATCCTCAAACTGTCCTCTGGAATGCATTGTGTTTTATATGATCATATTTGTTTACAAACATCTGATAAACATCTCAAATGCTCCATTTACACCTGGTATGAACACCTGTCTCTGAAGACCAGTGCAGAGCTACAATCAGGTGTAAATAGATCCAGAATGGTTTGTGATTGAAACAGCACATTTAAGCCAAAGTTCACACACAGAGATACAGAGATATCCGTTCAGATAAGCAGCTCTTTCTCTGACTCTTTCAGAGTCCAGACATCATCGCTTCTGAAATAACTGTTGTTTCACTTTAGGGGTAAAAACTGAAGAAATCTGGTGAAAATTCCCTGTGTGGTAAAAAACAGGGACGTGCTGATGGTGAGTGTGAAGAGTTTGTGCGGTTGACCATAATCACCAGCCTCTTAAACTCAGCTAAACTGTCTGCCTGCTGCCCCGCACACACACACCACACACACACACACACAATTAAACTGTGTTTTTCACTCAGTTTTTCAAACACTTGTCTACGACAATAAAAGATGTGTTACACTGTGTTACATAATCTTGTCTCCTGTTTGAAAACAACTTACTGGGTTCCACAAGCAAAATCCTTCTGTCAATTGTTTTATAATCTTAATGTCACTTCTGCATAGCCGAGAATTCCAGATTCTGAGATGTCTTGTGTATTTTGGTTGACTGCATGCTAAATTAACTGGATAATTTTTCAAGCGAGCGTTTAACTTTTGAAAGCATTTATTGCTTGTGGACACCAAATGTATGTTTTACACTATATGTTCATTCCATTAGTGGTTTAACCTTTGCCCTAGTTAGATAAGAAATTGTGTGTTTGTGTGTGTGTGTGTGTGTGTGTATGATTAATAGAAAAGCAATACAAACAAACACATGACCAGTAACTCTCTGGAATATCATGTACTCATAACACAAGCCATGCACCTGTCTCACCTGTCTGGAATCAGGTTTATTTTTGAAGGGTTTTCATGGAATATATTTGTGATTTGTATATTATTTGATATTTTTATGTTGTATAAAGGAAACTGACTCGATGGGTTCTCTCTGCTCAATACTGATCAACATCTCAAAATGTCTTCACAGATAATTGAGTTGTGTTAACGTTATTGCTTCATTAAAAGAATGTTACTCAAATATTTAAACATTAGCCAAAATTCTAAAAACATTCCAAGTTAGTTGGGTCTGTGCAACAAAATAATACCACTTTACTGGTAACAGCTCCAACTAGCTTAATATAATACAACATATGTATAATAATATATAGGTATATATATTCCAAAGCAGTGATGCAGAACTCAGTCAGGTTGTTTAAAAGAGCTGCTGCTGAGTGTTGTTATTTCACGCACACTGTCTCTCATCTCTCTGGTTTAGTCTGTGGTCTGACTGGGGCCAGACGTCTCTCTACACTCATTTCTGATGTTCTCAGGTGGCTGCCACTGCTGTGACTGGCTGCTTATGTAAGCTCTCATTGACAGCTTTATAACACACACAACACACTGACCTGTGCTGTGTTCAGGCACCATTACTGGCTGTGATATCATTTTTAAACTGCTCATTTCTGATGATGGAAATTCATCAACATCTCTCTCTCTCTCTCTCTCTCTCTCTATATATATATATGTGTGTGTGTATAAATATATTCTCAAATGAGTCACATGATCTCGGCAGTCATTTGCCTCATTTGTGTCTGTTTTTCATAAAAATAAACATCTGAAATAAAACCAATAATTAAATGAAACTATTTGTATAATAAAATATTTCATAAGTTCTGAGCTATGAAGAGTAAACGGTGAGTAATTTTGCTCTGAGGGTCACAGTGTGTACTTTGTACTGCGTGTGCGTGTGTGTGTGTGTGTACCATCACAGACTGCAGTAAAATGGTCACAAAACCTCCCAAAGTCCATTTCTCAAGCTGCTCACTACAGTGAATTCAGGATCAAAGTGTCGAGTCATTAGCGTCCTCTGTTTGTTATACTGTCTTGAACTGATGAAGTAAAACTGCACAAAATCTGTGTAAGGAATTAGGAAATATTCTCAGAACATTAGCTAACGTCCTTGAAAGTTACCAAAAACGTTTCTGCAATAACGTTAGTAAAGAATTAAAAATGACACATTTTGAAAGAACTGTACCTTTAACATCCAGTTCTCTCTGTTTGGTGTTAAAACCTGTCAGCTCTAGGGGGAGCTTGTTCACAGTTATTTGTCTAGCTGATCTGGGATCACCCTTTATACAGGTTCTGTCCCAAACGGCAGACCTGGTTTACTTGTGGTCTGTAGACTTGCAGCTTAAAGTGACAGTTCACCCAAAAATAAAAAATTCCTCAGAAGAGAAAAAGTCATACAGGTTTGTCATGAACTTTACCTTTAACATGCCATTTGAGACAGTGTCGCCACAGTGCAACACAAAACAACAACACAACAGCAGAATAACACTGACTGAATCAGTCGTCATTGACTTTTACTGGTGTCAACATTCTCAAACATTTTTCTCTTGTGTTCCACAGATCTTTGTTTTTATTTACATTTACATTTAGGCATTTGGCAGACGCTTTTATCCAACACTATACTATACTACACATTGATCACTATACATTGAGTATGTGCAATCCCTGGGATCGAACCCATGACCTTGGCGTAACGCCATGCTCTAACCACTGAGCTACAGGAAAGCTGTACTACTTACTGTTCACAGATCTTATAAAACATGAGTTCTGTAATCTTTGTTCATGTATATCGTTATAAAAATATTCACATGTTTTAGCTATTGTGCAAATGGTTTTGATGCGAGTTATATAAACATTAAACTGCCTCGAGGTTAATTCAACATGTGCAGTCAGGTATGCAACTGTACTGCGTCTGTGACGTTCTGGAGACGTGAGAACTGCGGCGGAAGACGTGTGACATGTATAAAGAACAGAGATGACGTATAACACCCTCCTCATATTAACTTCACAATAGTGTGTTATTCAACCCTAAATACCTGCTGTCGTCCCTTTGTTTGTACCTGTTACGCTTAAAATGAGCTGAATTTCACAGTATAAATACACATAAAAACCAGTTGTGCTGTTCCCAGTTATGCTGTTCCCAGTTATGCTGTTCCCAGTTATGCTGTTCCCAGATATGCTGTAGTCTCCTGTGCTGTGACAGAGTGTATCTGTGAGCATCAGAGTTTTTATAACAGATAGTATTATTAAAATGATTCATGAACAGCATGATTATATATCGTTGCACCTCAACGCTGAGGTTACAAAGCCAAAGAAATCCGTCCAGTCCTGTTTGTGATGCCAGTGTCAAATCTCAGATTGCCATTGGTCCAGAGCTTAGCAAGCGATGATGTCATCAGCGGGTGCATTAATAAACGTGTCAGGACGTGTTATGATGTAACTGTGTGTGTGTGAGGAAAACTCTTCTAAATGGATTGAGAGAGAGACACAGATATTCATCCAGAATAAACAACTGACTTTAATTAGAAAGCATCATATAATCTGAATTTAGTTTTACATAAACATCATATATATATATATACTCTGTTTATATAACCTGTTCAGTCACATACACAATTCATGTGCACACATCAACATGATAACTACACAGACACATGTAGATTTGTTTTGTGTCCAAGTGAACATCTTTAAAACAAGAAACAATTACTTGAGAAGCAAAATTCTGAAACATAATAACATACTCCAATGTAATGGGCTCAAAGTTCAGAGAACATAAAATATATATTACATATTCCTTTAATGTACTTTAATGTATAAGTTGATTTGAATGAACGCATATGCTGAGTTAATGTGAATGTACGGGTGTATGACAGCTAATTCTTTTTGGAGGTCGGCATGTCCTGCACACCGCTATGCTAATCTTTGCTAATTGTTTTTATCATTATTCATGCAGCTTTTACGATCTCTTATTCATTGAGAGACTGCAGGAGATATTTGTTCTGTAAAACATTGATTTGTCACATTCCAGCGCCGTTTAACATTAAAAATGGCTGTTAAAAATGATGTAAAGGGTGACCAGCTATACACAATCCTTATACATGCATATAGATTTTAACCTTAATGCACATAGATATGTCAGGCCTCAGCTACCGAAACATAAACAGTTAAGACTGCGGTGGGTCGAGGTCTCCAAATGTGACATATACTGAAACCTTCACATGTCCACCTTACACACAAACCTCCACAGCCTCAAAACCTCACGGGATGTGAAGACAACAGTGGCTGTATGTGCATCCTCTCTCACACACACACACACACACACGTTTATCTATCTAAATGTGGACATTCTGGAGACTTATTGTTTTTATACACAGCTAGTTATAAATGCTATAACCTAACCCTAACCACACTCTGTTTCTGCATTTTTACAACTAAAAAAAAACTTTATTTACTATATTTTTATAGTGGTTTTACATGATGTCATCCACAAAAGGAGGTTTTGCTCTGTTTTGTCAGGTTTTGCTGACTTTTGGGTACAAATTTGTCCTCAATATATGGTTAAGTAAAGCCACCCACACACACACACACACACACACACACACACACACACACACACACACACACACACACACACACACACACACACACAGAAGAAAAGGTTTTCACCCAGCCAGTTTACCAGGGCAGACAGCCAGTAGTGACAGGGAGGGAGTGAAAGGACAGGAAACTCCATACATAGCCAACAGGAAGACCAGAGTTAGGGAAGGAAGTGCCTTGTATGGTCACAGAGGTTTCCTGTCTGGCCGAAAGAGAGCACATTTCTCAGCTGATTGGTTCCCTGAGCTCGGATCACATGGCACGCAGCGGGAGAGCAGAGATTTCAGGGCCGGGGCCACAGTGTGTGTGTGTGTGTGTGTGTGTGTGCCACTCCCTGCTCTTCAGTCGTATTGCTCTGTTACGCCGTCTGTGGTGACTATGCTAAGCTAAGCTAATCCCTCCAGCTCACCCTGTGGTTACGTACACATTTAAAACAATAATAAAACAAGCAAACCCGTGAACAAACACTCCGGCGCACAGTCACACATTCCATGTGTCGTCTTACATCATAAGAGACAAAACAGAGCTGTGTGTGTCATTAGACGAGGAATGAGAAGCAAATCTAATGAACTGCTAGTGGTTGGTTTGAAGTTGGTTTGTTGTAATGTTACGTGATGAAGGGAACAGCGGGGCTAGCTGTCACAAAGTCAAGCGTCCAGCTGCACGTGCTTGTTTTTTCAACAATGTTTTAAAATAGAACGTTTTTTTATGTTTTGTCAGATATGGGGAACAGTAGTCAAAAGTAGGAATAATTAACAAATAAATAGCTTTACTTCAGTTGGAACAGAACCATTTAATTTATAAATACTTGCATTAACTGATTGAACAGCTCTTATATGTGGTAAAATCTCTGCACAGCCTCTTCTGGCTTTTTGCTTTAAGTTACTGAAATGGTGTTTGTAAAAAACTTCTACAGCTACTAAAAGCCGTCCGAGTGTATTGACAGCTGAGGACTGGACAGACTGCTGGTGCTAATGGAAGATTCCTGTCTTACCTTACCAGCTTCTGTTCAGCAGAACATCTGACCTTCTACACTGAAAACAGAACACATTTTATTAACCATTTTATACTGTAAGAATGTTTCCATCAAGTTATAAAAACGTTAAAAATGTTATTATGAAAGTTCTAAAAATGTTCAAAATGTTAAATTTTTTTACATTTTATTAACATTATTGCTTGGTTATATAAGAACATTATTCAAACATTTTTTAAATTCTGTAATGTTTTTAAAATGTTCCACTAACAACTTAAAAATAACACACACACACAGATGGTGAATAACAGAGTGTCAACCAATAAACACATTAGAATAAATAGCAATAAATACATGTTTGAAAGCAGCCGGGCTGTTTTTAACCTCCAGGAATGCAGCTACACTTGAACAGGGTGTCACTGCATACTGCACTAATCTTCAAGAAGTGAACAGGGAACGTTCTCTCAAAGTTAACAAAAACATTCTTGCAGTAACATTAGTAAAACAATTGTACATATATCAAAACATCATTGTTAAGAACGTTTTCAGTGTCAAACAGTAAATGAGGGGCGACCAGAGGAAGTGAGATTGTCTGGGTTGTGGCAGAACCGGGTCTCTCCTCAGGGTGAGAGAATTCATTCTGCTGCAGAACTTCTTCAGTGGAGGTTCAGATGCAGGATGCTGGTTTACAGCCTGACAGATGTCAAAGAATTAGAAAATCAATCTAAACAACTAAAAGAAAACAGCTTTAAAGGTGATGTGTGCATGTTACTGTAAAATGTGTGCATGTTACTGTAAAATACTTTCTCCTACTGCAAATTAATATGAAGAGACGACTATAAGTAATCTGATTTCCCAGAAAAGTGTAAACACATAACAATGTGGACTCAACCAATGGCACACATTTGGGGGCGGGGCTGTCTGTTTGTCCAACCAATGGTAATTGTGGAATGTTTATGGTCACATTTGATGGCTGTTTGACATCATCTGACAGATACAGTATGTGTCTCATTACATTGAACAGTATTCTTCATTTTGACATGCGTTAGTGTCGCGGTCATTATCGTTGTTAATGGCATGTGTTTAGTGGCTTTAGCATGCAGAAAGTCATTGTTTCTGTGTGTAACTGTAATTCAGTCATATGACTTAATGCATTATTTATCACAGCTAAAGTTCACACACACACACACACACACACACACATTACCGAATGACAAATGATGGATCTGTGATGTCACTCTGCTGTCGTGATTAAAAGTGTTCAGACAGAAACACAAAATCACATCAGAATCTGATCAGACTGATTTAAATGCTTCTGTGTCTAGTGGGAAGAGGAGATCGGAGGACTTATTTTACAGTGAAACACAGATGGACAGTTGGCTGTGCTGCATGTGTGTGTGTGTGTGTGCTCACTGTAATTGACAAGTGGTGTGTGATACAGCTGAACAGAGGTGACATCACTGGCATAAACACACAGCAGGTGTAAAATGACACAAAACATGCAGAAAAGTGCTGGAACATCCTGCCAGACCTCCATCTTCTTCAGAGCAGCAGGACAACCCAGCTAACAATTTTAGGTTGTAGGAACGTTTCCTTAATGTTTTAATTAAAGAACAAACATGTTAAAAGTGTTTATGTTGTAGGAATGTTCAAAACATCCAGTTTTTTAGACGTTGTATTAACATTATTGATTGGTTTTAAGACCACTATTTAAAATTCAAATCTTGTTTTATATTTTTTAATTCTGTTAAGAAAAACGTTTGTGATATATATGATATATAACGTGAAAAAATATTCTACAGATGATACTGCAGGAAACTTTTTAACACGTAGAGCTTTTAAAGAACGTTAGCCAACGTTCTGAGAAAAACATGCAGTCATGGACAGAATTTGTTCAGATGAGTTTAAAGCTGCTTTCTTCAACCGTGTCATTTTTCATCTCTTTCTATAACAGTCTATCACAGAGTCATAACGTTAAATGTCCGTTTCACACTCTGATCTCTGTGTTTCTAGCAGATGTGTGATGCATGCAGACTGACGCTCCACCTGTGCAGCAGACTGCATGATGTCACTGCTGGCTGCTGCGTTTTCTCAGAGCGTGACCGATTGCACGTCATTTCACATCTGTGCTGCTCTAACAGTTACTGACCTTAGACCCAGCTAACTGAGAATGTTCTCACAACATTAGGTAACGTTCTGTATAAGTTTAAAAAAAATGTAATTTTTTGTTTGTAACCAACGTACTCTCTGTTATCGATTTCCCTACACATCATTATTAACACAAGAGATCTCCAGTGAGGTCCACAGATCTGCAGAGTTTATCTCCAGCACTAATGAATCACACCTGAAGCAGCTCATCAAGATCTTTGACACTGACAGAAACATCCAGCAGGTGTGTTAGAGTAGACTGGAGCTCTCTGGACCTCCAGGAACATGTTTCCTGTGAAGATGTGAGCACATTTAAAAATTAAAGTGCAACGCTTCATGTCTCAAGATCATCAATTCTCTTTTTCCTTCTTTTTCTCTGTCTCTCTCGTTCTGCGTCGCTGGCACATTAAAGTGCTAATCACTGTGGGGACCCAGCCTATGATGTGCTTATCAAACGGCATATTTCAGAACGAGATCTTGAAGGCCTGGAGGCAGAGATGCAGTAGGAAAGCATTTGTAGCTGATAAAATGGGAAAATCTACAGAAAGAAAGAGAACAGGAGAGAAAAGAGACGCATATGGACCTTGCTTCAGAAATGGAGGAAGCTTGTTAGCGCATGCTGGTTAACCGGTCAAGCACAAGGATGAAGAGCCAGAAATGAGAACCACAGAGCACGAGTGAACGTCTCTTTGTGGAAATGTTTGTCTTTCCACATTTTCCCGCCCACAAATGTCTTAAAAGAGAACAAATTTTAACAGACATCCATTCTGAAGTGGAGGCTCATGGGAAAATTGGTAACCCAGCTAACAATTTTAGGTTGTAAGAATGTTTCCCTAATGTTTCCCTTAAGAAACAAAAATGTTACAAACATTATTTTGAAAGTTCTATAAACTTTATTTAAACATTTTTCAAACGTTCTACTAACAACTTAAGAAGAACATTTTTGATATATTACAATTAAAAAGTTCTAGTAATGTTACTGGAATAATGTTTTCGATAACGTTGAGAGAACTTTTAGAGAACATTAGCCAATGTTCTGAGAATGTTCCCTGTGGAAATAAGCCGTGTATCCTCCTGCCTTTCTCTCTTTGTCTTTTGCAACAACATTTTTAATTCCTGCTTTTCAATCATATATCTCCAGTACAGTTAAATATTTCATGAGTATATATTTCATTGTTCAGAGAAAATAACAGCATAACTGTATGGAATGACATGACAGTGAGCAAATAATGATAAAACTTGTGCAATACCTTTAAACACTTTAACTCCCTTTAACCAGCTTCACCAGACCTTTTCTGGTGGTCCATGAGCTGGACCAGATCATTTCAGCCGGGGGGGGGGGGTCAAAAGTCTGTCACAGTGGTCCTGTCAAAAATGAGGTGTGTGACAGCACCGTGTTTCTTTCATTGTGATTCATTCAGTCTGATTCAGGCAATGACTCTGGCTAAACACATCTGTAGAGAATCAGTGTGGGATTATGGGACCAGTTACCCTAATTACTTTTGTGTTGTTCTTCCCTTACAACTCACTCTGTTTCACAGTTTCTCATGCCTTTTTTAGCAATGTTTGGATGTGGTGCTGTTTTGTGGCTTCATCTTTTGTGCTGATGTTGCCTCATAGTTTAGGAAAGTCCCCCCGTGCAAAAACAAGCCAATATTTCCTCCCCCGGACTCCTGACACACCCCTGCAGGTCTGAGGTTTAATATATTGAGCTGGGCTGCAACTTGATTATCAGAGCAGCTTAAAAACTCTTTTCTTTCCCAGCTGTTTGTCCATATGGTTGTAATATATCGCTCTGCAGCTGTAACACAGTCAACCTGATTTTCAGCTGTGCTAATCGAGGAAATAAACCTATAGACACGCCACAGATTTGCGTATACACCCCCAATTCCTGTCACATCAAATCTGTTCAGCCTGTATTTTCTCTGACAAGAGCTATAATGAGAGATAACAAACTTTAACAAGCTATAACAAACTATAACGAGCACACAAACCGGGTAATGATGCCAGGACAGCGGGAGAGAGCGAGAGATTTTATTTGATCTTTTAGGTCATGGGAAAATTAGTACGAGCAGATTATTATTTCTCTGTACAAAGGCTCTCATGTAGGAAGGTGCAGCACACAGTTCCGTAAATCTGTCTTCCTCTTTAAAGCAGCTTCAGTATTGAGACTTTTCCTCTGACAAACTCAATAGACAAGGAGGCCCATCACCAGCATCTCTTATTAGTGTCGACTGATTGTACAAGATTGCCATCTATGTATAATTAAGCCCAGAGCGAATCCTGTCACATTCATATCTGCTATCTTTGGATAACGTATTCTCTTGACGCCCAGGAGCTCTTTTGATAAGTAATAAAGAGAGACAATCTGATCTGCGGTATCAACTCAGTGTGATCATCATCTCAACTTTCTGAACTTCTAAGCAAAAGAATGTATCAGTGTGTGTTTATTGATGTCAAGCTGAGGTTATTGATTAATTCTGTTTTTCTCTTCGGCTCTAGGTTATTACATTGTGGCTTTATTTGAGATTTATTTGAGGTTTTGCATGAGACGTGATTTGATTTGTTTGATTGAAACGCTGGATGCTTTCAAAGCTAAACAAGCAGCATTCTAACGGTAAAACTTTCAAATAAATTCTGCATTAGGGTGAAACTTTTTCATTGCTAGCGTCAGCAATTAAAATGAATCATCGCAGAAAACGACTGTTGTTTTAATCCTATAACAATTTAATGTGAATTTGTATTTGTATTTGTAACGTGTCTGAGGAAATGTTTTAATCATTAACATTTTGTTTACTTAATAGCTTCATACAATATTATAGATTATATTTTTAATATGCATAATAATTTTTAATAGGCTACTGTATGTGCGTTCACTCTGTATAAAGCAGTATTCAACGAGACACGTGAAATTTCACAAACCTGTTGCTAAGCGATGAAAAGCACGACAGAGCTTCAACATATATATTTATATATTTATGTTTTATTTATATTTCTGTTTCTGAAGGATATCTTGTACACCAAATATCCCACTGGCAGTAAAGCGCATTCAATGTGTTTAGAAGCCATAAACAGTCACTTTTTTGAACAAACACAAGTACAAAATAAAAATAACAACAAAATATTGAACTGCATGTAAATAACATACAAAAAATATCCCATGCCTACTCAGTAGGTAACTACAGTATTCCAGCTCCTCAAGGTGTAGATATGTACATTTCCTTAAAAAAATATAGTATTCATTTTTTGCAGTGCCCTCGTCCATTCCCTTCCATCCTTGAAATGACTTTCTGAATATAGAAAACAGGAACGAAAACAATAAAAATCTCTTCCACCATAAGGCTGTAGAAGCGAAACATCTTAACTCTGGTATCACAACATCTGCAAAGCTTCACAAAAGGCATCAAAAAGGTTGACGATTTGTGGTTGATTCTTTTCTGATGTTTCCCTCCGTGCAGCACATTTGAGAAGGAGAAAGATCGTACCAGTGGATGATATTTACAAAACAAGAGAAACTGACCTCACACTTCCACATGCGTCAGAGCCATGAAGTGCTTCTAGTCAAATAATGTCAGGAACTCATCACAGCATGTTTACAACTTAATACAGAATGTCTCTTATCAAATATGGCCCTGCTCAATTTAGAATAATACAATGCAAATATTGAAATCAATGTTCACAACAATGGTACTAAAAAAGTGAAAAGAACAAGGAAACATGGCACAAGTACATTATACTGCAGCTTATGTATTTTACTCAAATGTCTTTTGTAACTGTACACCTGTCCAGTCAAGCGTCTCCGCCTTTGATTACATCATTAACCTTCTGTAATCTTTTGTTTGTCGTGTGAAAGGACAGATTTGAAGAGGGAGAACAACACAAAAATCCCTTTTGCTTTCAAATGTCTTTGCAGAGTCTTTGTTTGAAACATGGAGAGAAAAGTGCTTCTTGCAGAGGGGAGTTCATCTGTTTCAGTTTCTTGAGCCGGGAAGGCTGGAGGTCTGGGCTGGTGACAGTCTCAGCAGATGCTGTCTGCTGTCCGTGGGGACAGAGCAGTCTGCAGGTCGGGCAGTGGGGTGGTGACAGGAGAACTGTAGATGTTGCTGGTCACTGAGGACGGGTAGGAGGTGGCCACTGGTGTCTGGAAGCTGCTGGTTGCGGAGGGGTAGGTGGTTGCGATGGAAGGGGAGGGGTAGGAGGTGTGAACGGGTGAGGAGTAGCAGGAATTCACAGGGGAGGGGTAGGAGGACACAGGGGAGGGGTAGGAGGACACAGGGGAGGGGTAGGATGTGATGGGAGAGGGGTAACAGGACACGGGAGAGGCAGCTGAGATGGAGACATTGGCAACTGAGCTCGGTACAGCGCTGGAACCTTTCTCCATCTTCTTGTCCTTCTGTCGCAGATGGATCTTGGTGTGGCGCTTGCGCTCGTCGCTGCGGGCAAACTTGCGGCCGCAGATCTCGCAGGCAAAGGGTTTCTCGCCTGTGTGTGTGCGGATGTGCGTTGTCAGGTGGTCACTGCGGCTGAAGTTGCGCATGCAGATGCGACACTGGAAGGGCTTCTGGCCCGTGTGGATGCGAATGTGACGCGTCAACTCATCCGAGCGTGAGAAGCGACGGTCGCAGGTCTCCACGGGGCATGCGTATGGCCGCTCATGTGGGGGTGTCTTGCTAGGCCGGTTGGGGTACTTGCGCATGTGGCTGGGCTTGATGAGCTGTGATTGGTAGACGTTTTTCATGTCCTGAGATCCAGTCTGTGTGGCAAAGGCCTTGATGGTGGACAGTGGCGTCAGAGATGGCTGTTGACCCGTTTGTGTCTGGAAGGGCTTCTGGTCGGGGGCCATCAAGCTGATCTCACTTTGCTGCTGTGGGAACAGATAGTCTGGGATCATTGGCACAGGGAAGCTGGTGGTCTTGCTGTTTGAGTAGGTTGAAGACGGGTACTGTAAGGAGCTGCCCACTGTGGTGGCAAAGTTCTGACCCGGTTCTGGGAAGAGATCAGGGCTGGTGTTGGAGTAGGTGGGCGCCGCTGAATAGATGGGGTTGGGTTCGCTCTGGTGGACGGAGCAGCTCAGGCTGATGCTGGATGTGGATGAAGAAGAGGAGGCAGCGGAGGAAGAGGGGGCAGTTGTCTGAGCAGTCAAAGACGACGTAATGGAGGTGGGGGTTGAGTTGATGCCCACCAGCCCACTCACCAGACTGAACAGAGGCTCAGCCCACAAACTGTTGCTGCAGCTGGTGGCGGGTTCGAAGGTGAAACGGCCAGTGTAGGAGATGGGTAGCCGTTGGGTGGGGTAGCACTGATCCGCCAGTGATTTCTCAATGGCAATTTCTGCAAGTGTATCTGCAAAGACAACAAAAAACAGGTCAAGAGAGAGTTAAACATCACGGTACAGCTGGTTCACTCTAAATGGTCTTGACTGTATTTCAGTGCACAGAAATGATCTCTGGTGTTGTATTTGGGGGGTCCTGCTGGCTGTTGAGACTGAGTTTTCCCACAATTACAGACAGAGCAGCAGGTGCTGACAGAGTGCAGGGATGCCCCCCCAAACACACATTCACTGCTCACTCTCTCTCACATTCCGGTCCCTCTCTCTCTCTCTTTCTCTCTCTCTCTCTCTCTCTCTCTCTCACACACACAGCTTCTTAGATTTTTTAAATTCAATTTATTCACTGATTTAAAATGTTCTGTATATAACAAATGGCCCCATTTATTTAATACATTTAACAGCGAAATATAATTTAAAGAGTCATTATTTAGAATTGCTTTTATTAATAAGTACAATTTAAATTAACATTTTATTTTTGTTAATTTGTTACCTACGTTACCTACACAAATGCTGGGCAATTGAGTTAAACTAACCCAGTGGTTGAGTTTGTTCATATTTTATTAAGTCATGGGTTAAAACAGCCCAGCGTGTATTGAATTAGTTTATATTACATTTGTTTACTTGTTTCATAACTCTGACATTTTAATGTTGACTAGACATTAATAAGACATTAATTGACTATTAAAACTACTGCATTGCTATGCAACTTGCAGATTTCTCCCCACGCAATTGAATGAGAAAGGCTGCAGCGCTTACCTCCAGCAAGGTGATCAAACTGCTCGCCCGGCTCCCCAGAGCCGAAGCCTGTTCCTTCAGGCGCCGAGGCGTTGAGAAAGGGAGTCCCGGAGTTCAGCATGATCATCTCCTCCAGCTTGGGGTAGTTATCCATGGGGGAGTGAGGGAAGCTCAGATGGTCTGAGATCTGCAGAGCAGGCAGGAGCATCTCCGTCTTGGCTGCAGCCATCTCTCTGAGGTGTGCTGAGAGAAGAATGCAGGAGATCCGCAGCTTAGCTCCTCTGGAACGATAAACGTAAAGATGCTGCGCGTCTCCTCACTGCTCTTGTTCCTCTCGTTTCCCTTCGTCTCCTTTTTGTTTGTCCAAAGAGGCAGAACAAAATCCACCGTGTCTCGAATCAAGAAAGTCCCTTTTAGTTCCTTCCTTTACATACAACATTCAGATGTACAGTTTTCACTTTTGTATCAGATTCGATTTCGAGCCAGTTTGCTGTTTTGGTTGTGGTGTTGTTGTTGTTGTTTTGAATTCACTTGTCACGTTTATTTAATGTGTCAAAATGTATTTGGATGTATATCGCAAATTCGGCTGCCCGCACTAGCTCTAAACTGCTTTGGGCTCTCAAGGCTGTATTTCAGCTCAGAGAATCCCCACTCCTTTATATATCCTCTTGCCGTGACGTAGATGTCCATATTTGGACTGGAGGAAGCCCATATTTAGACACCGCAGTGGAGGACACATGACGTTGGCCTAGAGGAGAACAGCAGATTGGAGAGCATAAACATTAAGTCTGTGCATTAAACGGAGGGAGATGCCCGTTCCTCCCGCACAGCAGACAAGCGCGGTGTGTCTCCCGGAGAAACGGAGGCAGAAATCCACGTTTTCTCCTCAGAATCACTGAAAATATTCGGGTTTCCCGTCCGCGAGTTAGCATAGCAGTGGCCGGAAGATCCCGCTCCGCCATGCCATATAAGGTCGTGACTACATAAGGCTTGATTCCGGTGGGTTTCCACTTCCCTGCCCTTATTTGGAGTTTCCTGATGTAGCGCTGATCTGCGTTTGGCTGCGGGTGCGAGTGAAGTCCGGAGCTCCGCACAATAACGAATGTCAGCACTGTGCTCGCCTCACCCCATCCGAGATCCGTGAGATTTAAACGGTTTCCTCGGTGCTGCTCCAGCCTGTGGACTTTACACGCACGGCTGCAATAAAATACAGCGTAACACAAACCTAAGCGCGTTGAGTCGTAATACAGTTTGTTTTCATAGCTGCGCTCGTTATAATCTGCTGAAATAAATTGTTTATAATAGCTATTTAAGGAAATGTATTCATTTTTGCAAACTAAACAAAACGAATGAATTAAATGTAACTCCATGTGCACGCGACAGTTTCCATGTGAGAAAGTGTTGTTTTCGCCTTCCGTATAAAGTCATTCATTTAGTGATTTAAACACTTCGAGGTGTCGCTTTCCACACATCTCGGTTTAATATGATTATTAGTGCTACACAGTGCATGAACTTCGTATGCCACACAAGCTATACATATGAACTACATTATATATATA
>JAZGTJ010001750.1:0-50653 GCA_036877575.1 Botia almorhae | reverse complement strand
AAGCATTATAAACGTTCATCATGTTGGAGGGCAGAGTTGAAGGCTGTCTGAGCCAGACAGCTTGTGGACATATGAAAACAGTGAGTGCAGCTCAGGACACCCTCCACCACCAGACCATGGCTAATGGGACTTTAACAAGGCATTAAAACATGGAGCGTTCACCATTATTTAGACTCCAACCTGACAGATCGTCAGAGGAGCAAGCTGAAACTCAGCAGCTGGGAGAGAGATTGTCAACTGTTCATTCATCAGCAGAACGATACTGCTGTAGTGGCTAAGTCCACTTTGTTTATTTGTTAAGTAATTTTAATGTTCAGTTCAGCTCACCTCTCTCAATCTTAAACCCCAGAATGGCTCCCTCGGCAGTGTGCTCAGGGCTGAGATGGACCCTGCCTTCCTGAGTGATCAAAGGCTAGTTTTACCCTCTAGAGGGGTGTAGGTTACAGTGCCATACACTTTATGGGTGGTCAAAGGGTCAGATGTACTTGTAATCACATGGGAGATAAATCCAAGAGTAGCGAGCCTGGGGTCAGCAGATAGGGTGTGATGTATGAGGCGAGTGGGGACGATACGATGTCTGCTGCTCTCATGGACCACCACGATTCGGCCACTCGATGGCCACTTATCAGAACTGTCCATGTGGTGCCCTGAAATCAGAGCGCAGTGATAGGACCCGAAAAGGGAATTCTAGGCCTTTAGAGGTCAGTGAAAAGATTTAAAGATCCAGATGTTCCAACAGTCAGAAACTCTCTCACATGTAGCTTTCCTGCAGCTCAGCGCTACAGAAGTGCATGGTGCTGGCAACGTCAGGGATGTGTGTTTGAATCCCAGAAAATTTGCATACTGATGTAATGTAAACCCAAATCTGCCCTATACCATGGCATTGTTGAATTGTTGATTTTGACATGAGTTCTTCGTCTTCACTTCCTTGACTAATTTATCAACACACCCCACTTCTACTTCTTAAAAAAATAAAATAAATAAATATCCTTCTTATACTGTGTTGAAATACCTGAGACCTGTCTATATCTATGCACTTATTTACTGTTGCCTCTTATTGTAATTAAAGTTGCTTCCTTGTCCTCATTTGTAAGTCGCTTTGGATAAAAGCGTCAGCTAAATGACTAAATGTTAATGTTCTAAGCATGTTAATTGATTTATCTGCAGGGCTATGCTAGTAGTTTCATGCTTGTTAGTGGCATTCCAGTTGCACATCTCTTTGAAATATTATTTCAGTGTTTCTCTGGGCTGTTAAATTGTTGAAAATGTACTCACACGACCACACCCAATAATTTTATGTTTATTCCGCTTTGAGCATGTTAATTTTTAGTAATTCAATGTGTTGTCTGTTGTTAATTATTACTTGCATGCATAATGATCTTCATCATATTGTGCAAAATGTTTTAGTAAGCATTTATATGCAACTAAAATCTGAAACAGCTTATTTTTGAAGAGACAAAGAGTTAGTTGTGCGATGATGTACAAAACTTTCAGCTCTACCAGACTGTACAATTACTGTACAATTACAAATTACTCTGTGCATTTACTGTGCATTTATAGTTAAATTTGCTGTATTTGCTTGTCAGTCTGTTTGACGCAGAGCAAAATGGACCACGAACACTGTATCTTTATCTTGATTATTGTATTTGGAGTGTCAGTGTTGCCACTCCTTATCCCCAGGCTCTCTCTGGTCATTGCGGTAAGTCAAGAAAGAGGCTTCAGAACAAATTGCTGCCTGTTCCTCCAGCCTCTCCACTCCTGCAATTTTTATATTTCCACACATGGGGGGAAAAAATAACCAAAACAACAATATTTAGGCTGCAATTACTGGAGAGTAAAATTCTATGTCTGACAGTGAATGAAGGATGATGGTTTCGATTGGTCAAACACGGCACTCAGAAGATTCTTCGTCTGCAGACCGCTACGCTAAAAATAAAGTGAGCTGGACTGTGTGCTCACTGCAAACAAGAGCACAATGGACGCTCACTGTGAGGTCTACATTAATGCTCTTCAGCCAGCATAAATCAGATGTTAATAGGATGCAGAGTGTTTACTGCTTGAGTAAATCTGTGAGCTTTTATGTACAATAAATAAACATTGACGTTTAAAAGAGCAAAGGAACAAAACAAACAAGAGCATGTAGATATGGTCAGTAGGTGAGTGTGTGTCTGTGGGGGGTTACTTAACCATATATTGGGGACACACTTGTACTTAAAAGTCAGCAATACTCATACTCATTGTACAACGTACAAGCGCACAATAAAAATATAGTAAATTTAGTTTTTTATTGTAAAAATGCAGAAAGTTTTGAAGTAAGCTTAGAGTTTGGGTTAGGTTATATTGTTTATAACAACTAGCTGTTTATACATGTGTGTGTGTGTGTGTGTGTGTGTGTGTGTGTGTGTGTGTGTGTGTGTGTGTGTGTGTGTGTGTGTGTGTGTGTGTGTGTGTGTGTGTGTGTGTGTGTGTGTGTGTGTGTGTGTGTGTGTGTGTGTGTGTGTGTGTGTGTGTGTGTGTGTGTGTGTGTGTGTGTGAGAGAGATAGATCACAGTGAAAGTCCTTTAGCAGTAGACTCCCAGGTGCCTCTTCTTCCACAAATGATCTTCCTCTTACCTCAAGCCTCTAGGGCTAAAGCCCACCTGTGGTGATTCTTTATACAGGTAGTTGTTTTTCAGACAGAAACAGCATGTGTCGTAGTCTTTCTCACTACATCAAAAAAAATGGAATTTTAATTTAAGTGTCCTTTATTGGCATAACAATACATTTACATTCGTATTGCCAAAGCATTTACATAGAAATATACAAACAAAGCGATGGAAAACTACATACTTTAATTAGTAGAAAAAGAAAAACATATGACCGGTAATTGGATTAATAAATAAATAATGGATAAATGAAGAGCAATAGCAGGGTTGTGATGGTGTGTGATCACTCTCTCTTATGTTGTGACAGAAAGACACACATGTGGGGCTGCAACACAGCAGTCCTACTGCCACTGTGTTGGATGTACAAGTCCATCATAGAGATAAGACACTTAAGATTTTATGGTTCAACAGTAATTGCTGTTAGGAGATGGATGAGGGGGCTTGATCCCAGATTAAGCAGTCATTAGCTAGTCTTATCAGATGTTAAAGCATTGTTTAATACATATCCTGGCCATTCTCTATTGTCTTCTCGCTAAGCAACCCCCATCCACCCACACAAACCTACACATGCATGCATGTGCAGGGCTTGATTATTTGTACTGTGCTGACACTGTTTTGAGGGCTGTACTGTATTCTCAAGCAAAGCAACATGATATGGTGCAACAGTGACACTTCATTAGCAGCCTTGCTTCCAGAAGCATTTTTCTCATTTATTTTCTGCAGAGGGATTTCAGAAATGTCTTCAATAAAGAGTTCTGAACCATGAACTTATTCATCCAGCTCTGAGATAAATCACACCATTGCAAGCAAACATTTGATGTTAAGCTATGAGCAAAAAGGTGGTTAAAAATCTCACAAACACAAAACTGTGTATGAACTACTTTTAGTCAGAGCCTAGTCATTGTAAGTATAAATCATTCACTATTGAACACATTTTTTGTTGAGCTGAAATCACATGACTTATGGCTTCTATAGAATACCATTGATTAACAGTGCTTAACAGTACATCTGTCTTGAAAAGTTTATATGTTGCTGTTTAAAACTTCTTTATCTGTATAGGAAGTGAATGGGATTTTTTGACTCTGGAATCCAGAGTCATGTTTTTAGTTTCCTGTGGCCTTCAAGTCATCAGCTGGCAGATATCAGAGATGTTCTCCAGGGTATGGGGTCAAGTCAAGAGGTCGCTCTTGAAAGGCAGTTTCACAATTTCTTAGTATATTTGGGGTTTCAGTGACACAGTCAAATAAATAGTGGTTGCAATCACCACTCAAAGGTATATTGATTCATGTCATAGATTATGATTTATGACCACTCCAGTCAACATCCTGGTCACATTTATTTAGATTGCAAATTGAAAATAGATTTTTTTTAATACGATTTATAGACCTGTATCATCCTTTACAAAATGAATGATAGTTTACAAACCTGATATTATCAGCTACATTGCACATGAACTGTGTTGTCTGTTTAATCATAGATCAAGTACAATCTTTATCTTAATTTGGGGATGTGCTTTAACTGGCCATCAGAGATTATGGTTTCTGTGTTCTCTGTGTTCTCAAAACCCAGTACGGGGTAAATTAGGAGCAGATACAGGCAACTCTGGCATCGCTCTCCCAAGCTGGAGCTGCCGCTGGAAAAGCCTCTGCTCCACAACATGCAAACAAATATAAAACAAATGGTATATAGCCACGTAAAAGCAGGGGATTTGTTAGCAAATATGAGGTCAGAGGTTGAGTTATGACCTCACTGCCTATTGCATTATCCTGGTTGTGAAATTCAAAGCTGGTTTCAATAGTAATGCATGCCAACTGTATGCACAAAACTATCCTAAAGAGATGAAAATTCATGTTTATGAGTCAGTGCTATAGAAACAGAGACCTTTTGCATTCTTTTACCTTATGATATTCCAGGGTTTATTGGTCCATTTGCATCTAAGATCAAAAGGATGGCTGGCCTTGTGCTGTTCATTGGTTAGTTGGTTGTGTCCATGGGCAGCCTGAGTTTTGGACAGACATCTATGAGCGAGTCTCTTTTTTTAATACACTCAATTTGGCATTCTGCGCATAAACCCATATGTCAGCAAGGCGTTGCTTCATGGTATGGTGTTGATCCACGTTGAGCCATCTGTGCCCACTCTATTCAGTTGTGCAGTTAGGGCACAGTTTTATAAACAGAGGAAGGAAATATTGGCACACGGATATGCAGTAAATAATAACATTGTAGTCAAAGCAAAGCTCATCTTCCAGTGGGGTTTTCTGTGGTTGGCTTTGACAAGCTGAACTCCCAGCCAACATTGACTAAAACATCTGACAACACTTTTTCTAAGGACTTCAAATCGAATAGATTGTAAAGGCACAATTAAACTCACAGAATGATTCTATTCACATGGAGTTTTTCTTTGAGCTACTTGTCATATGGTGGACATAGTGTGGAACACGGTGAACTTGGCCTCCGCTGTAGCAGTAAAATCAGAGACCTCTGAGAAACAATAAAGTAAATATCAAGCTGCTTTTAATCCACCTCTAAACGTTCTTATGACGTCTTTAATTGATCTTTTATGCTTTGGCTAAACCCTGACTTTTACTTTAACATGATTCATAAACATTGTAGAATGAAAATAAGGTCGTTTTATGAGATCCTTTAATAAACCTGCAAGCAGGGAAAACAAACAAACAAATCAGTACTGTAATACTCACATTTGTCCAAAAGTAGAGAAAGCACATCAAGCAGGACTTTTGGAGCCGGTGTGTAGTGGTCACTAACAGCTGTCCTGTGTCTGGTTATCTCATCTCATGCACATAGATGGAAAGCTTTTATTGGGACTATGTTGAAACGAATGCTTCTGTTTAGATGCAGCAGATCTTGCAAACTGTAAGAGATAAAGAAATAAACACGTAAAATAATCTACTGTTCCTTTTTATATACAGAGCGTTGCTAAACATCAGCTGAGCGCTTTCTTGACAAATATTAATGACGGCAGAATCTTTGGAACAAGACCCGACGTGAAAGCGCTTCATTATACAGTACAGCATACAGTATCATAAATCATCCCTCAGCCCATTCACAACTCTCCAGTTTCAGATTGAGCGGATAGACTTTTTCGACAGCGTGTGTTTACTTGCTCTGACCACTCATTTAGATAGTGCTTCTAACACGTTTCTCATTTCAATGAACCCGGTGATCTGCTCATCTGTTTGCGGAGCGCTAATACATTAATGAATCCCCCGCAGATGGTCGTCACCGATTGGTGGAAATCCTCCCCCCCCAACACACACAAACTCTTTTTGCCCATCAGCCGGTGCCACTATCGTCGTATAGTGTATACACACGCACACGCACTCGTCGACTGTCACTGCTCAGCAGTCAGCAGTGCTCCATCTCGCTACCTGTATTCACAAATAGAAACAGTGCGCTTTATCCTAATGCACCCGGTGGATTTTACTTGAGGATCGACAGAGACAGTGCGATTTAAATCATTAGCGATGACTATTTATTGCATTGCATGGATTTGCGGATTGTTTCTTTCCCAGTTTTTGAAGAGGTAACAGTAAAGGTGCATGCATGTCCATATGGATTGCCTTTTTCTATTGCTCTGGACTTTACAAGTCCCGCTTGTAAATAGCACATCAATGAGATTGCTGGCGAGTGTGTCGTTTGGGAACTTTATAAAGGCAGGTGACATGCTGACAATTTATTTATTATATGCATTTTTTTACCAAGTCTCGTCTGCCTTCTTTTTTACCAAGTCTCATTCACAGCGTAATTTTCCTGAATTGTGTGCGTTTTTGCAGGCTCTGCAGTTTTGTTGCTTCCAGTCTGTGTCATCAGTCTCATTTACCGGTGTCACCGGCGGCCTCTATCACGGTCTGTGTCTTTAACTGCAATAATGATCATTGTTTTATTTCTTTCCTGAATGATGACAAGCTGTTTACTGATGCTGGTACATTCAGTCGCGCTCCGGTGTAAACCCAAAGTTGCACTATTTGGAAAACTTACCTGTAGCTTACCTGTCCTCCTTTTGTGCATACGAGAAATAAATACGCAAGGTATAAATACCCATAAATACGCAAAGAGTATGTTTATGATACATTCGAAAATTTTGCCTCTGTGGTTGCGCTGGCACGCCTACTGTATGCAACTGCACACTAAAGAGATTTCCTTGCTTCCACCGTGTCTAGTCATTTTATCCTTTTTTTAATTAATATGTAAACTGTCAGCCAAAGATGTGGACACAATTGTCTAAAAGAGTTTCTCCTGATCATAGAAACACATTTTTCTTGCTTGATATAACTTAATAGACAAATATAAATTGTTTCTTTGAATGCATTTCTGGAAATAAACATAATACTATATAATTATAGCTAATTTATATTACATTTTAACATTTGGTTAATGTATTTTATTCTGTAATGCTTTACTATTATTTTATTATTGATTATTATAGGTTTTATTTTAATAAAAGAATAATGATGACTCAGTAGACATGCCCAAACTTTTGACTGGTAGTGTATCCACACATACTCATTAAGCCTTTCATGTAACAAATGATACACTTACTATCACACTGATTGGTGAATCAACTCCTTCCTGCCTACTGACCAAACTCATGACAGATATATCAAAATATGAACTTGAGTAATACATCATGCTGCTATAAAACCTATGTAATTGTCTGAGGTCGCATTATATAAGAGTGATGCTTAAGTACATTGTAAAACTCTAATATTTGTCAGGAGATTAAACCGTTTGTGTTTGTTTACCTCCCAGATTATGATTTTACTACACCAGTGGAAGTGGACTCATTCGGCAGCTATATTTCCCATGATGTTTCAAGGCAAAGACGGAGCAGGCGATCTCTGTCTGAAGCTGGTGGTCCAGTGCACTATCATGTCTCTGCTTTTGGAAAGGAATTACACCTAGACCTGCAGCCGTCCCATGTGCTGGCTGATGGGTTTACTATACAAACACTGGGTGCAGAGGGCATAAAAACAGCAACCCTTGACCCTGATATTCATAACTGTCTATACCAGGGTTCCATACGCAACCATTCTGTATCGTCTGTGGCCATATCCACCTGCACAGGTCTGGTAAGTGTCTCCTCTACAGTCACAAAGATTCGTTTTGTGCTCATCAATATGTGTGTGTGTATATCTATCTATCTATCTATCTATCTATCTATCTATCTATCTTTCTATCTAAGATATATATATATAATGGGTATGTAAATCTAGATGTATTAAATGGATATATGATATGTATATATGAATATATATCCTGAAGAGCATAGAAAAACAAGTTCACTTAATCACTGAAGTAACCCAAAGCAGAGATGTGACTGGAGCCAAAATCTTAGTTTTACTATAGAGAGGATCACATGTCTCACCTTGGATGTTGGACTACTGTAAAACCATATCCACAGTTCTGCCTCTGCTCCTGCTCTTTTGTTCCTTGTTTGCCCTGCTTTTTCCTGTCTCTCTTGTTCTCTACAATTAAAGACACAGTGAGATTTCGGGCGCTTGGCTGGCAGTGCTAATCTTTGCATTGTCCTTTTCATTAGTGGTAGCTTCTCCACAATAAAACAGCAGTGACCCATTCTTTTAAGACTGTGTGACAACACAATGTGATTTGAGAGCAGTTGCATTTGAATAGACTGCAAGAAGTCTTTGATCTACTCCCCGTTCTTCTTTAAAAGCTCTTTTTGAAGGATGGCCTGAGCTGTAGGTGATTCTCTCGGCAGTCATGTTTCAGATATAGTGGACACTGAGCAAGACCCGGGTGTCCCTTTAGATTTTGTGCTTAAACATAAAGAGGAAAAGGGCTATTTCCAGGAGAAAAGAGGGTTTCTCACTTTGTCACTTTCTCTCTCTTTCACTCTTACTTTTTCTCACTTTCTTTGTTGTGGTGAAAAAGAACGAGTCACTGAGGACTTTAACCCTTCCATGTCATGTGTGCTTGATGAGGAGCTTTGGATTAAGTACAAATGAGAATCTATTCATCCCTCTGCAGAGCTGCAGTGTTGTGAAAAGCTGAGGAGGCAGTTGCTTAAACATTGAAAGGTTATGTGTGGTGAGAACATCAGTGCAGAAGTGAAATAAATGCTCCTGTGACCGAGAACCCCCCACAGCCGGTACATTCAGAGGTTGCCCTGTCCATTAAGTTACTGAGTTGATGAAAGCCTGATTTGCTTGGTCTAGTCCTCTTGCTCTCTGTTAAACAGTGCACTGCATACCAGATGGAGAGGGATTCTGTTGTTAAATGAAGAACAGGCGGTCTTGGCCTTTAAATCAGGAACGGGGGATTTTCTCTCTAAATCCTGCTTCATTTAAGTTTTTAATTACTATGCACTCTGCGCCCTTCAGTTGCTATTATCAGTTACCTCAAATGGATTTTCTGCCCTCAGATTTAACTGCGTGATCAAACAAGAACTTTGCTCCTGTTTAACTTTAGTGCTCTGGTTTTTAGTTATTGTCCTTGAGGCGCCTCTGTCTGAGAGCACCTTCTATCCTGAAACATTTACATTTATTTACATTTATGCATTTGGCAGATGCTTTTACCCAAAGCGACTTACATTGCATTATACTATACATTTTCTGAGTATGTGCAATCCTTGGGATCGAACACATGACCATGGCGTTGTTAACCATGCTCCAACCACTGAGCTACAGGAAAGCAGGAAAGAAACAACACATCTGATGGTAATAATCACATGCTAGTTGATTTGTGTGTTAGTTGAGCCATCTGTACTTTTTCTGGGTTGTTTAAAAATCCTTTAGATGCGCTGCATCTATGCATGATTGCATGTTTACGGTGACCACAATTGTAATTAGCAGGTTGAGCTTCTGAAGAGGTGCTCTGCTACTTCCTGTTTATAGGTCAGTGGCAGAATCTCCACCATATTAAGTTTCAGGTCGCAGGGGTGTGCAAGTTCAGAGTTGCTTTTCAAGCCTATAAGTCATGTTCCATATGGCTGGTGGCAGGTCCAAGCCCATCTCCTTTTGAAATGTACGATTCTACAACTTATGTGTTGTGACCAGCTGGGTGACTAAATTGTCCATAATTGAATGTCGTGCCATGATGGAAGATTTAAAGATCTTTAATAAATCAACATGAATTATTGATGGATAAGCCAACTATTATGTTGTTTTGAAGATTTGTTTGTTAAGTGGACTCTCTCAAATGGCTAATTCATTAACTTGTCCTGTGTCCTGCCAGCACATTCATTTACTGAAGCAGGTAATGAGGCAACTTGACTTGTTCTTTATCAGTTCCTGTTAACAGACAACATCGTTTGTTAACAATCAGCATGTTTGCAAACACCGTTAGATGGGCTAACAACAGACTGACTGAATTGCCTTAGATTACAAATGTTGACAATGAATTATCTCTTCCAAGCCACGTGGATAAAGCATTTACCCTAGTCATGATGTTTAATTTTATTGAGATACCAGGTCAAGGAAATTTGTTCACACTACATTCATACATAGATATTAGATTTTAATATTCATTTAATTTGTTGTTTCGAGATGATACAAGACTTTAAAAAGAAGAAAATGTGAAGGTGGGGATGGACTAATTTTATGGGTCCAACAGGCAGTTTAACTGAGTATAGTTAATTATCCTTCTCATTCATTGAATGGTGTGTGAGCAGGGCTTTGTAGGCCAGAGGATCCACTCGATTTGCTTTTCACTGAATTTCAGCTCTTTCCAAACATGTCCAATCATGCTGAACTCAGACATGACCTTTCCCAAGCCCCCTCAGTGTCTCCTCTGTTTAAGGCCAGGCAATCACTTTAATTTTCACCTAGGTACACAACAAGACACAGGAGGTAAGTTCTTATATGAGTGACTTATTCAGTCACACCCATCTGATACTCATATTGAAGGAAACAAACAAATGTCATGATTGATTAGATGATGTGAGATAAACATTGTAAATTCATATAAATCACACACCTGCGTAAACAAAGGGAAAAGACGATAATTCAATCAATTATGTACTACACACAGGTGTTGTGAGGTGTTAGTCACTTTTGCTAAGCAGGTTTCCCACATTCTCTGTCTGTCTGGCAGAGTCTTCTGGGGGTGGTGGGGGTTCATAAAGTCTTTTTGGATAGCAAAGAGTGTTCTTTTATCTTTTATGGACAGCCCAGCCCATAGTCCACCTTGTGGGTGCTAGACTGTCTGTGAATGTGTGAGGTTTGTGTGTGTGAATTGCTGCAGAAGCACTTCAGCTGTGTTTATTCAGCAGCAGACCTGCTGTTTCAGGCTGATGCTCTAGCGTGTGGGATTGCACTTAGGGCAGTTGTGATGCTAATTCACTGTGACTGCAAAGGAGAAAAGCTGTCAGTGCACTCAGAGCTTGTCTGGATATACTGCAGTGAGTGTGGAGCACCAGGCCATTCAAACATCAATGAAAGAGAATGGCTGGGAATTACCATATACAGTCTCCGAGAGTGAATCTGTAGTGCTTGTCTGATTTAGGAAATTGTAAGAATGCTTTGGGATTTCCATCGGTTATATCTGTCACAATGATGGTATGGTTTCTGCTGAAGTGTTTGCTGTTGGGGGCCTCCCAGTTTGAGACCCACTTCCGGTTTCTATTGACGCTGTCATAATTGTGGATGTACAGGGACATAAAGCTGTGTTAATACAGTCAAAGATCAGTGTACTGTAAATATTTTTCATAATATCACATCAACATTTCAAACCCTTGTGTTGGTGCTTTGTTCAATTTCCAGGGAACACATATATTCATAAAATGTACAACTTAAATGCACTGTAAGTCGCTTTGAATAAAAGCGCCTGTCAAATACATAAATATCATGTAAATGCATTCCTTGTCTATGCTTCCTTTAAGTGTGCATATCTCTTCTTAGAGTTTAAAGGCAGTTTAAAGGGTTACGTCACCCAGAACTATCAATTCTGTCATCATTTCCCTCCTTGTTGTTTTAAACCCTTATGATTTTCTTCTGTGGAACAGGAGGATTCTAAAGAATGTTGACACTGCTATTTTTTTCCACACAATGAAAGTGAATGGGGTGTTAGGCTGTCAGTTCCCATTCATGAGGTATTTCACCACTGTGAGGTATTCAGTGATGCCCAGCCTCACAGGGTCATGCCTGGCATTAGTTTGTGATCCTTCTTGCCTCTGGCCTTCTTGAAAAGAAGAAGCCTATCTGTGTCTGCTAGCTGAGACTCAAATGAGGGTCCTGTGGGATGGAGAAGACAGCACTCGGGTGATGTCGTGGACATTTATACCAGTGTGAGTTTTGGGAGGGCAGACAGACACATTAAAACCAGGGTGAATATATGCTGGGATCCTTTGTAGTTACAAATGTTCCCCACTTTCCCTTTCATAATTCACAGGGTGTTATGCCATGTTAGCACTGTGGGAGTTGCCAGAGGCTATTCCCTGGTGGTCTCTGTGGTGACAGTGATGTAGAGGCTGCTTAAAGATGCCAGAGAAAAAGGGCCTGTGAGAGAGAGAGCAATATAAAGGAAAGGCAGGCCACTCTGTCTCTGTAACAACATTATATTCACTTACTTGAAGAACAGAAACTAATGGGCAGTAGAGAAGTGGCTGTCATACCAGCACTGAGAAGCCATAAATATTATAAGAAATCATATATTCACTTTGTATGACTTGTGAGTGGTATTTTAAAATGCTAATTTTGCCAACATTAATTATACTATCCAAGCTCATGCATCTTTCTAGAAATAATAGAGTTATGAAAGGACAGTCCTTCAAAAATAATAACCTGTGCGATATGTGAAGCTTGTGCTCATCTTGTTTAATTTATTTTGGCTATTTTAACATGCACGTTAGAGCAGTTTTCATTGTGAGCTTGTCTCTAAGGGAACCAAGCGTTCAGTTGTGTTTTGTCGAATGTAGAATGTTCAAAATCAATTGCTTTAAAATGTTCATTTCATTTAAAATGCTGCCTTTGAAGCAGCTCGTTTAAAACATAGCTTTTATGTGCTTTGAGTTCATGCAGTAACTTCTCTTCCTCTCAGTCTTTCCTTTTTCTTATGTTTTATATCTAGCTATTATGGTATGACTGTGCTCTTAACTTACAGGGAATGTTCTCAGAATGTTGACTAATGTTCTCTTAATGTTATTAAAAAACTGTTACAGAATAAGAGTTTGAATAATGTTCTTATAACCAAGCAACAAAGTTAATACAACCTTTAAAAACAGGACGTTTTTTACATAACTCTTTTGTTACTTAATGAAAACATTAAGTCATTTGTTACTTAGGGAAACGTTCAAAACATATATAGACCTAAATTTCAAAATTTAACCACAGTTTTGCAAGGTCACATCTTTGTATACAAAAATAAATTCTTGTACTTACAAGCCCAGTGCCCAGTCCGTCAGGATGGTTGTAAGCAGTAAACCATTTCAATTACATTTACATTATGCTGTAGCCTATACTGTATTTCAATGGTGGTTTATGGACATACCTTTTCTATAGTTATTGACTAATTTTGCTGTTCTTCTTTAAAAGACATTCCAATAGAATTAAATATCAGGACTCTGTTGATAATATGCATTTAGGATACCATACATTAAGACTTTTAGAATTAGAACAGTGAGTTTAAAATGAAAATGACTCAAAATGCATTTTTTTGGGTCCAGTTCTAAAACTGGCATTTTTTGGCCTAATCAAAATGGCCTTGCAGGGTCCTTCATTTGTCTGTGTAAACATAACACGCTCTCCCCACAGCTGTCATTGAGCCGATGCTCTGGTCAGATGCAAGCCAGTGGCGGAATGCAGATGTGTTTTAAAGCTGGGTAATAAGCAGCTTTGGGTTTCTCACCGCTCCCTTCCAACCTTTAACAGCATGTAAGCACTTACTCATTTAGATTATAATGCCACGGTCAGAGACTTTAAAAGCAAGACAGAGTTTACACAAAGAGATGCTAATTATGTTTCATGGATTCACAGAGACAGGAAATAAATAATTTCCCATACTTGCACAGAAGACACAAAGTGACGGAGTCAAAGACAGATCTTACGGAACCACATAAAACAGATGGTCCCTACGGTCACATCTTCCATAGAGCAGCGCTTTGAGAACCAGGGTTTATTAGTTAATTCCCAACATCTGATAATCCTTTGAAAATGTGAAGGCTCTGACTAATCTCCATGTCTCACTGAGGGGAGTGAGAGTTAAAAGACCTCTGGTGCTTTTTGTCTTTGCTGTGAAACTGAAACGTGTTTATCTGGCAGACGGTGGCCCTCTAATCTACGTCTCTTACAAGTGTTCCTTGAAGGAGATAACTAGAAGTCTGCCTCGTGAATGGGAAACCAGAGTAATTCTTTCCTTCTTTGAGTGTAATAGGCTTTTAGTCAGGTGGTTTTTGTAGAAAAGTAGATACATGGATAATTATGTGATCTCATATTACACATTATTACATAAAGACTTGTTTTTACCCGACTGCCTATTCATAAGCAGTGCAGCAAAGCAAGGCATCAGATCTGAAGTGAATGCCGACTCTTGTCTAAATGTTTGTCTTTTTCAGAACTGAATTTGAAGGCTTTTGCTACTTAAAGGCAGTAGTGATCATCATTAGCTGTGACAAATACACAGATTAATGTTGTGATAATAGGATTCCTGTTGTTCTGTAAATCTTTGTTCTGCAAGTCTTTAGTTAGTTTCCTCTCCTGTGTTTTTAGCCAGCAACTTTATTTCCTCATGTTCTCAGACATGCTGCCAAATTACAAAAAAGTACCTGGCCCAGATGGAATCCATTTATCCCCATTATCAAACCAAGGCACCTCCATCTGCTAACTGCTGGGCAAAGTTGTTAGATATTTGACAGTAAAGTTTGGTATGTCTCTATAAAACAAATAGAATGCATGTGTTATTATTGTGTGAAGTGGACTGCAGGGCACTTGCGGAGGCCCTCCAGGATGTTGGTGAAATGCATGTTTGCGGGATGGCTTGTATGGGAAGGACTTCACTGCAGGAAGCCCATCTTGGCTAATGTGCTAACATGGTATGTTCAGGAAAGGACATCTGGCAGCCTTTCGGAATCTGGTAGCTTATGTAGACAGTCAGCTGAGGCTGCGTTTTATCTTTCATTCCCACTTACTTAGATGAATCATTCGGTTTGTGTCAGTCAAGTCAAAGTTTATTGTCTGTGCCTTCCTAAAGAGAAAGTTTTTCCTTTAGTGGTCTTGGTGCAACACCAAGAAATTATACAGAACAATAACTCAGTAAATGGCAATAGTACTATATTAGAAACAGTTGCAGTAAACCACATACTTTTATAACAATACATTGCACTATATTTCACAAATGGCGCTAGACATTTTTAAAAGATTGATGTTTACCTGAGGGAAGCGGATTTTAACAGAGAAAAATGTTATCTGTCTGTGCGGTTTTAAATATAATGTGTGTGTGAACCCACACCAAAGTGTTGTGGGTTGTTGAGTTATTTTTAAAAGTAGTTTGTCATCATCATGTGCAAAATGTTTATCAATAGCATTGGTTTTCTGGTCGTAAGTAAAGTTTAATGCTAAACTACACTGTAATTCCAATATGCTAATAATAGGGCGATTCTGCACTATTATCATCAAAAAAAGTTAACCCTGTTATTCAAATAGAGGAAATTACATACTACCCATCTTTGGTAGTTTGTGGCAGACATTAGCTTGTGTTTAGTATAGTCTGTAAATGTGTGTGTGTGTGTGTGTGTGTGTTTGCGTGTGCATTTGATGTTCTTAATGCCTGAATACATATTTCAATTTTACAGTGTAACAAACTTCTATATAAAAGAAAACAAACCGGATTGTACACATACAGGCTATACACACAAGCACAGGGTAGATGAAATGAGTCTGAGGCATTAAACAAGACAGAAAAAAACAGGACAAATCTAAATATTTTACATACATATTTTACACGCCAGTGTGTAAAGTATTTTAATTGATGCACTTCATCTTTATGTGGGAATCCAGGCCTCGTAATGGCCTAATCCCAGTAGTGCACCTCAGTACTGGTGAATTCTAGCATTTTACCTTGTTTTATCATTTCACGTCAGTTCACGTCGGACAGAAATGCAAGATAATTAAGATCTTTAATTATAATCATAATTAAAGATCTCTAATTATGATTATAACAGTCATATTTGTCCTGCTGAATTTCTGAACCAGTCGGTTCTGCACTGTCCTCATCCAATCTGAATCAGCAGTGGTTGTAACACTAGGTTTTGTCTGGCATGTCCAGAGCTCCTGGCAGTGTTGTGTGGTATTAGAGGAGAGGCCAGCATGGGTCTGGACGGATTTAAGTTGCCCTGTTGTACAGCACTTAACGGTGAGAGCAGATGCCCCAGAATGTTGCGGCAGCCTGCCACGGTCTACCACTGTTTTCACAGCATGCGCTCAAGCGGGCACCGCCTCAGCCCAGGGAGTGCCCGTGTTTACTTTGCCACCTGCGAGGTGGGAGGGGTCAGGCAGGCGGGATCAAACGGTCAGGGGCGTAAAGAACAGACAGAGGTTAAATCAGTGACTGAATGCACAGCTATTCCGCAAGATTTGCCTGTACATGGAGGCTAGGATTAGGTAGCATTCCAAAGCCAGGCAGAATGTGTTGAGGTTTAGCAGTCTGGAAGACAAAGGTTAAAGATCTGGGCTGAGCTGTTAACTTCAGCTCAGGGACGGAGAGGCTGAGAGAGCAGCTCAAGTTTAGTGTGGAAGATGCAGTGTACCATGACACTCACCAGTATGGTTTCTTTATGACACCACAGGTTTCTAAATATTATGTTCACATTTGTGTCATGTAGCCAATATTTAAGAAATATATCAATATTTATTCTATCCCAAACCAAACTGAAGAGGGACAGTGTTGCTCATCTTCAGCATAGTATGTTTATTATAACTTTGCGGTTATGCCTATAATAAATAACTCTCACTTAGCTCACAATAACCTAGAATGGTAAACTAGAGGGAGATAGTTGGCCTTCCTAACATAAGCAGTGTGTGTCTCTTTGACAGTAATGGCTATGATGGACTGAATTTGATCCTGGCACTGATGGTTGTGTGTAATATGTAGTATGTTACAGCAAACTGCAACACTTCCCACTTAATAAAGCCAGATCTGACAGGAGATGCTGATTAAAGTTATGTTATTTGCTGCAAAATTAATGATACCTGGTGGTCATGTTAATAATTATATATAGAGCGTGTTTGCAAACATCAAACAGGAAAGAATCAAAAGTCAATAAATCAATGAAGCATTTTATCATGAACCCTCTTCAGACTTATCTGGTAAAGTTATTGATTTTTTTTAGGTTTCACACCTTAGTTAAAACATATAATTTTCTGTTACCTGAGGAACATAATGCAAATATAACCACATTGCATTATATTTATGCATTTGGCAGACATTTATTTAAAGGCTTGCAGTGCATTCAGGCTTTATATTGTATAAGTTAATGCATGACTTGCTTGCTACTTTATCAGTTAAGAAACCAGTGTTTAACCTAATGTACAATGCAAATAATCATTGTGTAAACCTAATTTAAATAAAAAAGAGGAGACCTAAATGTATAGAACGTGTTTGTTTAATTAACCGTTTGCATTTCCCAATTGAACATACAGTTATTAGAAGGAGTTAATGCTGAAATGTTGCTACATTTGCTGGAAATGGCCTGTCTTTGGCTGTTTCCCCTTTGTACCAGCAAATATGAGACCGCATCATACAAACACTGACCCAAACCAAATAAATCTGGAGGCACATCTGTACGACTTATAATGAAGCAATTAGAGTCTGACATGTTTTATTAGTAATGGCTAAATGTGCGCATGTGTTGGCTTGCTGTGGACGTGTCCCAGGGCACCAATATGTGTCACTATCATAGCAGACGATAAGGTTTGAGCTCGCCTTTGACCCCACACCTCATTAATCAACTGCTCATGTATATCTGACCTCCTCAACCTACCTCTCAAGCATGCCATCTAATTCGGCTCTGACAGACATATTAAACATTCCTCCTTTCCCAAAAACACAAATACGCGCACACACAAACGAAAGGAGAACTGATCATGTGACTTCTCCCAAGAGGAGTTGTGGATACGTTTGATCAATATTAGTTGCTCTCTGGTAATGCTGCTCTTTTAGAAATAGCCAACTAGTTCTGCAGATATGATGTTATACAGCCTTGTTTAAAAAGACCAGCTTATATAGCGTTTCAGATGCTGGTTAACTAGATTCATTGTTTGTTGATGAACAGCATGCCGGTCCACCAACTAGGCCAGCTCTGAACTAGCAAAAAAAATCATTATAAACCAGCATGAACCAGCAATGTATCTGGTCTAAGAAGGTCTTTTTTTTGCATGGATACTGTGCAATTCTCCTCAAAAGAGTCTTGCAGTCTATCATACCTATCATGCCTGGCTCATGGCCATGCTAATCGTCACTGTAAAACAAGCTGCTGAAAGGTTATGCTGCATATGATTTTCTGCACTGTACTGAGACGTTTGATAAATGGGAAGCTCCTCAAGATGCCTTCAGAAGCCCCAGGCTGCTCTACATCTTCACCATGTCATCGTTTGTTTATTGTGTACTGACAGCTGTAACTATGGTGATGCCCATTTTTTGCGACTCTGCAACAGCTGTTTTTTTAACCACCGATGTTTCTCCTGGAGGGACGATGAAGCCCCCACCACCAGGAATGTAGAAGTCTGAGTGTGAGAAGAGTTACACCTTTACTCCTTTAGGGCTTTTCTCCCATGACATCAAAAACACCTAAAACCTGCTTGAATTTGAGGGCTCCACTTCTTTGATATGTTTTAGTCCCGCATCTGTGTGCTCTAATATTAGCTTGATCTGAAGGGCTGTCTCTAGTTAAGGCTAAGTTAAACACAAGTTAAGCTTAAGCTCAAATAATTGCCATATAGTGTACTATTATAAGAACTTAAATGTTTATGTAATTATTGTTTGTTTGCAGGTTCTGAAATTCATTTCTGAAAATGAGAGGGAATTTCCCATTTAGATGACTGGTACAGGAGGATTTATTAATTCGGGGAAAACTGGGGCTTGTAAAAACACATAAGAAGTTAAATGTTGTACAATGCATATGGTTTTACTAAGAATAATGTGTTACAAGTGCTCCAGTAAACAAGCTATATGTGCCACTATACATTATGATCCTCTATTCAATGCATATAGTTATGATTTGTCTTCTAGGCGACATAAGTATACATAAGTTTATTAAATGTATGTATAAAAGAACAAGTATGCATTTATGCATAAATGTGGACTCAGAGAAGCACTTAGAACATCTACATCTGTAGAAATGCAGACTATGTGACAGGCGTGCCATAAGGTGCAGTGTAAAGTTAGTGGTTTTGTCACTTTTGTTAATGTTTAGCCTAGGTAGAGGTGGCAAGATTGAATGTTATGTTCACCAACAGTAATGTAAAGTTTTGCACATTTAAGTTTGTCTATACCTCTTCACTCTATTAAACACAAAATGTTTACAGCTGCTGTCTTTTTACCTTGTCAAATTTGTAATATAAAGGGAGCAGCATTTCAAAACTGCATCGTTCAATGTACAACATAATAAGAATTATTATATAACAACATAATAAACTTACCAACAACATGCTAAAGATTAAGATGTAATATTGATCATTCAATATCTGAGATACAGTCCAACGCCTTTGCTTCCTATTATATGGATGTCTAGTGATATACCTCTTTCTCTGCAGTCAGGTCTGATCCGTTTTTCTGACGAGGAGCTTTTCATCACTCCATTACCGCAGCATTTGGCTTTAAAACACAACTACAGCGCTCCTTCTGGACATCAGCCACATGTTATCTACAAGCGATCAGCTGAACGCAGCATCCACGCTGATAAGACTGACTGGACCAGCGGCTTTCCATCAAACATCCCCTACGAGGACCACCATCATCACCGCCACCGTCACCATGACTACCAGCACGGAAAGCTCCAGAGACAACATTTCTGCGGACGCCGCAAGCAATGTATGTAAGGGAATTTCCTTTTAGCTATTTGTAAATAGGAAGACCATTAAACATTATTTATTTGTATGCATCAAATATACACATCTAGGGCTCTGAGCTCTTTAGAGTGATAAAAAAAGTCGTTATGAAATGCATTACGCATACTCTATTCCAAATGCAGCTTTCATAAAATATGATTCGCAACTTTAAGTAATTTGCATGATTACTGTAAGACAAAATATGGCATTGATCTATACACATAGAAATCTATATACAATAGAAATTAGTCATTTGATATATAGCCATACCAAGTGAGTCACAACTGGCACTGGTTTTCTCAGAATTTTTTTTTTCTTGTTTCACTTGTCATTATCATCTGTTTAACTGAATAACTGAGTAAATGCTCGGAAACGGCAAAGTGACGTGAATGACTGTGAATTTCCTGATCTGTCGTCGACCTCTCTGCCGCTTTTATCAGAGAACCACTTGAAAAGAGGAAAAGCAGTTATTTGAGGCAATTTTCAAGTATTTAATTTCTCTCACATGATATTCTTTCTTTGTCTCCACCTCATCATACCTGCAGATTCTCCCAAGCCTCCCACAGAGGATCAGTTTGTAATGCCTGATGAGTTTGAGCAACAAAGCCGAGTGAAACGCTCACAGATTACATCCAACGATGAGGGCACTCTGAATGTGGAAACTCTGGTGGTGGCAGACAGGAAGATGGTGGAGAAGCACGGCAGAGACAACGTCACCACCTACATCCTCACCGTCATGAACATGGTGAGCAGAGCTCACGCTAACACACAAATCTATTTACAGGACACATAATTCAGCATGTTAACACTGTTTTATGTTAAACAGGTCTCCAGTCTTTTTAAGGATGGAACTATTGGAACAGATATTAACATTGTAGTGGTCAGTCTTCTTCTACTCGACAAAGAGCCGGTAAGATCTGCTGTAGCTGCAGGCTGTTTATTTACTATTTATTTAAAGTCAGTTTGATGTGCCTTTATTTCTCTCATTTTTCAATGAATCACAGTTCTTTTTGTCATCTCCATTATGCACCTGTACCTTTAACAAAATAAGCATACATGTTTGTATATGTTCCTTACACAACTGAGTATTATAATTCAGGACAGTATTTCAATGCCAAACACTTTCAGAAAAAAACTGTAGTCAAGTTCAGACACTTCATTAATTATATCTTGATCATTGACACAATGGCAAAGAACTTAAAGTTAGCCATTGCTCAATGAGGGACTAGCAGTTGGCATGTCAACTTAAATGTAACTATTTTTTGTGATTTGGTTTCTTTGCTTTGTGTAATTTGATCTAACATGATGGAATGTTACTGAGGCAATGCTACAAAACATTACACAGTTCCAAAAATGCATTGCTTTATACTTGCTCCTCAAAACTGATGAACTCATGTCATTTCCTGGAGGATGATGTCATTCAGGAACTGGCTTTTGTTAGTGAAAGGAATATTACAAAAGCCAAACAGGATGAAAAGTGAAATTGAGGACAAAATAATAACAACAACAATAATAAAAGAGATTACCAAAAATAAAGAAACACCTGGAATGTTTTGTAATACATTGACGTTTTCACATGTTGAAAGTTACTGCATAGTACCTGGGGACATGGCCAAAATGACATCATTTCCCAAGATCCCAACATCCTCTCAAACTAGCAGTAAATTTATCACAAATCATTCATAAGTTTATTTAATTGTGATTCAAGAAATTTATGTGATTTTTGTTTTGGGAAGTTGCAAGTTTAAAACTTCATTCTATATATTATGATGTGGACGTGAACACAAACAGTAGGAATGAGCTTCTTTCAGATGGCTGATCATTCATTACCTTCTTCCTCTCTGTCTCTCATCGTGCCTTTGAACTCTTTCTGCATCAATCACATCAGCTGGGTCTGTCTATCAACCACCACGCGGACCAATCCCTCAACAGCTTCTGCCAGTGGCAATCAGGCCTAATAGGTAAAAATGGCAAGCGCCACGACCATGCCATCCTGTTGACGGGGCTGGACATCTGCTCCTGGAAGAATGAACCATGTGACACCTTGGGTAAGACCCTCCAGCACCTGAAATGGGTGACGCGTGTCACAGGGTAATTATGTCGCAGGAGAATGAATTGCACAATGCTACGTTTAGAGAGAGCCTGTGGTTGGTGAGTGTTTTCTGGGCTGCCCTTAAGCAGACAGCTTCACCTGAACGAGTCCCAAGAAAGCTCAGATCCACTTTGCAGTCAGCTGGCAACTTCTTCTGTCTTTGCTGTGTTCTGTATTGAGGCGTCAGCCAAATGTAATGAATTCAGCTCGAAAGCTCCAAACCACAAATATGCACCTCTTTGAATGTATGGCAAAGGGGAGAGGAATGTTTTAAAATTGCTTGTGTATGATGTGTAACTTAAACCAAAGCTTTGTCTTTGTTCTAAAACCATATAGACAGAAAAAATGGTCTGAAAGTGTGTTTATGTGTAGTGAGATCCTCTTTTAAATTCTATAGTTTTAAAAACATTGTGGTATGTTTGGTGACACTTTAATTATCTATAACTGCTTTCATTTAGACCTTTGGTATTTTAGGGTCTCTGTAGGAAGTAAGTTTTAATCATGTGTCCAACATGCATCAATGTCTCCCACATAATCTCTTCTAGCTTTATGTTTTGCTGCCTCTCCTCCTCGTTTATTCTGTGCTGCTCTCTCACTCTCTGTCTGCAGGTTTTGCTCCGATAAGTGGAATGTGTAGCAAATACCGCAGCTGCACAATTAATGAAGACACAGGGCTGGGCCTTGCTTTCACCATTGCCCACGAGTCAGGACACAAGTATGTTTGCTCCTGTTTTCGGGTCCAATTCCACTATAATTAGGGAAACCATCTGCTTTACAACAGCAAACACTTTATTTGTGTGTGCTGTGCTGGTTTCCATTGAGATAAGGGGAAGTTTATATTATACATCTGAGAATTCATTTTTATGACAGAGTCGTTTTTTGAGTCTTCTGGCTGGCGCATACTCAACATAAACTGGAACAAAATCTGTCCTGGAGAAGCACCAGGCTGATAACACGTTGTGGGATTTGTTATTCTCAATTGTTTAAACATTTTGGTCAAATGAAAAAGACACGTGGCCAGAATGTGTACAGAGTTTGGGGCAAGATCTTCCCCAGCCAATGGATTTTAATCACAATTTATTGAGGAGTGTTCATTTCTAAACTCATGGCGTGCCTTACAGAGACTCCTTATGTCTTACTGAATTCCTTGGGTATTATGCGTGTGTTAATTTAGATGTCTTAATTGTTGTGATTCTCAAAGGCCTGATGAAAGTATCCAAATGTGAGCATGAATCATGTGACTTGTTCGGTTCAGTAGAGTACAGAGATTATGAAAGGGTTTTGTGGGATGAAAGCTTTTTAGGTTGTGGAGGTAATGTCCCACCTGACTCTGGGAGTGGTTTCTGTCCTAGGGCTGTACATTAATAGTCTCACTGGGTAACATTAACAAGTTCTCTCTTTTTCTTATCCTGTCCTTTCCCTCCCATTTTGTTTCCTTCTTTTATTCACTCTCCTTTGCCCCAGTTTTGGAATGATCCACGATGGAGAGGGGAATCCCTGTCGGAAGACTGAAGGGAACATAATGTCCCCCACACTGTCTGGGAATAATGGTGTTTTCTCCTGGTCTGCTTGCAGTCGGCAATACCTGAGGAGATTTTTAGGGTAACTTTTAACCTTCATTTAAATGCATCATCCCTGCTGAAAAGACCAGTTTAGACCAGCATGAATATTCATGATGGACAGGACTGGTTTATGTTAGGTTGGATTGTTGCTGTATAGATGGTGGACCAGCATAACCACCATAAAAACCTGCTGGTTAACTACTATAGACTTTCTGATTAAGATGGTTGGCTAAGTAAGGCATATCACCAGCATATCAGCATCTAATACACAATTTATGATGACTGTTTACCTTTAGACATTTAGTTAATGCTGGTTTCTTTGTTGATCTGTATTTGCATTCATATCTGTTCACAGTACAGCTCAGGCTTCATGTCTTGTGGACGAGCCCAAACAGATAGGCCAGTACAAGTACCCTGAGCAGCTTCCAGGTCAGCTGTATGATGCAGACATACAGTGCAAATGGCAGTTCGGCTCCAAGGCCAAACTCTGCAGCCTGGAGTTTGTAAAGGTAACCCATAGATTTAATATGGCGTTAATTTATATATGAAACAATTCATTGCATATTTTTACTAAATGTTTTTGAACCTGACTCTTGTTAAACAATGCAGTATTTATATAAACCTTTTAAAAAACAATAGCAGAAGACACAATAAGTCAGGAAGGGTTGATTGTGGCCCTCAGATATTTAAATGTACTTTAACCTGTTGTGCTTCCATGGGGAGTTGTCATGGTCAACACAAACACACATCTGAGGTTTGTAATGAAAACAAGCTAAGGAGAGGAAACTCCTTCCCTCAAAATCCACTCCTACGTCTTCATTCATACTCTATAGACAAAAGTTCAACAAAGATGGACAGGGCCTCCTTTGGCATCCACTGTAGCCTTTAGCATCTAACACACATTGATATGCAAATAAAATGGTGAAGACTAAGGCCTGTAAGAAAGTTATGCTTGGGAAATGAACATTGCAAGAGTCCATCTATGGGATTATACTGTGGACTTCCTCTTTGAGAGATTCCTGTTGCTTTTGTTTACTTCTGAAACTTTCTACGCTCACTGAATAGAGTCTTGAACATCGACCTTGATGGGAGGCAGCTGTACATCTTAATTAAGAAGGACTGTGAAGATAATGGCTAATGTTTTTGTTTTCTATCCCCTCAAGCCATCCTGTCCTTGTCACAAAGTCGTTGAGATGTAATTAGCCGTGGGAGCTTGCCGTTTTTAGCAAGCAGGCTAGCAGAGTTAGCTAACAAATCATCCAGAGTCCAGTGTTACTAGCTTTTGTAAACCACGTCTTTCTCACTGTATGCCAGATGCAATCGGGCTTTCAGCCAGCAGTGGCTGGTCTCCCAACCCTTCATCACCCATTATTATTGTTGTATTGTGGGAAGAAACAAAATGCAACGATAATAGTGTGTTTCTTTTGGGCAGAGCGGTGATTGATTTTGACAGGGTTTTTTATTTGTTAAAAGAGTTGATTGGCCGTTGCTCTAGAAACGGGGGAGCGTTGTGGCGAGGTGCAAGCCAGGGAGGTCAAAGGCTTCCCAGTGTGTGTAGGCTCTCTTTGACTGTGTTTGTTCTTGCCCACCAGGACATCTGTAAATCATTGTGGTGCCACAGGACAGGGCACCGGTGTGAGACCAAGTTCATGCCCGCTGCTGAGGGCACCATCTGTGGACCAGACATGGTGAGTGTATCGACGCCTCTTTCTGTCTGACCTTGATTTAACTTATTTTTGCTGAAAACTGACCACTAGGGAAGGACACAGATTGACTGGTCCACATTATCTCAAAGTGTCACCCAAGTTCTACCTCCACCTCTTACCATCTTTCTTCACGTGCCTGCTGTATTGCTCTCAGCTTTGTTAAATGGTGGGCCTGTGTCTTTCCACTGTTTGGGCTGATGATGAAGAGGGTGCTGATGTGTGAGACTGTGTGGCTTGGTTGGGCTGGGCTGAGTCCTGCTCTCCAGGTGTAGCTTTGGGCTCCATCCCAAACCAGCAGGCACAGAGATCTATTCAATTCCTCTTTAGTGCTTGTCTTCTTTACCCCACCCCCCGCTCACACTCTCATACTGTCAGATTGGTCTCCTGCTATTTTCTCATCAACTACACAAACACTAATTGTAAGCCTCAATTTAATTGGTGTGAGCCTCAGTTTCAATGCATTAGTCATTTTCTTATTTTTCTCCCATAATGCAGTGGTGCCGGAGAGGACAGTGTGTGAAATTTGGGGATCATGGTCCTAAAGCAGTGCATGGCCAATGGTCTGGCTGGTCTGAGTGGTCTGACTGTTCACGTACCTGTGGTGGAGGGGTCATGTTCAGAGAGCGATCCTGCAACAGCCCCAGGTAACTAAAACAACATTCTTAATAATAAAGGTTCTTGAATGGTTTCTTTACAGTTATGCTATAGAAGAAACAATTTTGGTTCCCCAAAGACCTTTCAGTCAAAGGGCCTTAAACAAACCATTTCTTTCTTACCTTCATTCACCACAAATAACCTTGTGTGAAACAGAAAGGTTTTATGGCAATAACGGTCCTTTATGGAATTGTTCATCTAAAAATGGTTCTTCTATGGCAACATGAAACACTTTTTCTAAAGAGTGAACTCAAGAAACATGCTTTTATATCGTTATGTTGTTTAGAAAACAGCTTTGTAAATTAAACATCCACTATGCCTCTGAAGTACAGGGTGTAAATTAAATTCATTGTGAGTGTTGTGTTTGTGTAAGAAAGTAAATCCAGCTAAACATGGCAACACTCCCAGGGCTCTCTACATGCCAGCCAATTGAACGTCTTTTAGCTGTCAAGAAGTGTAGAGCAGCCACTAATCATCTCAGTCTTATCAAAGCTTGTCTTACTCGAGTTCCAAAATAAGCTCAATTTCAGAACCTTTCTCAGCCCTTGACATCTCTTATTAAATCTTTACCTGGCTTTTGCCATAGAAGCTGGGAAACAAAAAAAAGATGCTGGTTTCTCATTTGAAGTTACATTTCCAAAGCAATGAAGTGTGAATGACACTTATAATAAGGTCACCATGAATGGCAGTTTAGCTGTGAATGGTGGAAGCACATATCTTGACCAACTGACCCAGTGCCACTTTGCCAAGATTACCCCCGATTTACCCCTGATATTTGACACACTAAGTAATCTTGGATTAGCTGTGGTGGGTTAGTTCTCATCTTGTCTGTTAAGCAGAGAATACATAAGCCAAATCTAGATCAGTTTTCATACACACACACACACACACACACACACACACACACACACACACACACATATATATATATATATATATATATATATACACACATGCACAGACTAAACACACACACACTTAGTCTGTGCTTAGACACTGTGCTTAGTCTGTGTATGTGATGACAGGTTGATACGAGGTTGGGTTTCTGTGGGCCGCAGGTGGCTCTACATTTGGTTTGGTTAAGTGAATGGAACATGGGATAGTGCTTCATTGCTTTACCAACCTTTGGCGGTCTACAACATTTTAACATTTCTATTGGAAGAGCTCTACATTTGGATTGGTTAAGTGAATGGAATAGGGGATAGGGCTTCATAAATATTTAGCAGTCTGAAATGTCTTAACATATTTCTATTGGAAGAGGAAATACTCATAATGCCTTAGACAGCCAGATCAACATTTTATATATATATATATATGTATATAAAAGAAAAATGAATAAACAAACTAACTAATCGATAACGGAATTAATTTATTTGAAGCCCTGTAATTATTTTTTTATTAGTCTTTTTAGGCAACATTGTATGTATTTTAAAATGATTCACAGAGGACAAATTTATAAAGGGAAATACTCGATTAGGTATATATGATCTGGATCCCATTAAATGTGTTGAGGTAGAACCCTGGAGTTAATTTAACGCTCCCTTGCACAGATGCGTGAAATGTGAGATGTTGCAGATAGATTACTTGTGGACAGCAGTGCAAAATGTGGGTAAAAAGAGCTGGTATTTCTGTAGCAAGACAGCTTTTTTCAAATTCATAACAATACCGTATTGCTTTGAAATGAATTCAGGAAATAAATCGTGATAAACTTTATATGCTTCTTTTTATACCCTACAATTTCTGCTGACAGAAATGATCTTCTTATTTGAGGGCAGGCTGTGCAGTGTTCGTGTGAGTCATTTAATGATGTTTGTCTTTGTTTCCTGATTCTGATGGTCTGTATTAGGCCGATGGCGTCTCATCCACACAGAGAGGCTTAGGGTGCTGTGAAATCTGTCAGATGGACCTGCTTTCGAGGCAGAATTTGTTTGTGCACTATAATCTGAGATTTTAGGCTGGGATTAGCCTCCATTTCCACTGTTTTTGCTATCAGTGTCACCCCCTCATGGTTAAATACAACTGGGGGTAATGGCTACATTTCCAGTGTATTATGATCATCGTAACTCTATTTCTTATTGAGTGGTTATGTACACATCTGTAGGAGATTCCCATTGTGAGCAGCCGCCTACATTTATTATGGGAATCAGATTTCATGTCGATCAGAACTTTATGTATTATTTCACTCTGCATTTTCGAACCGCGTTCGAAAAGTGGATTTTTGATGGATGATCATTTCTTATGGCTCACAGATAGCACCCGCAGCACAATAAGTGTTTCAACAAGGGTTTCATTTATCACATATTTGCTATGCCTTCTGTTGGTGGTGATGAGGGGAATCCCCATACACCATCTCTTCGTTCAGCAGACAGCTGTTTGAAGCCAGCGGCAAGAGATCTCATCTCATTGCAACAACATTTATCAATAAGTATGATCTAATAAATATGCTGTCTTTATTTATTCATACTCGGCTGTCAGATTTGCATGTATTTTTGATATGAGGGTTAGAGAAATATGTCTCCTGGCAGCAGCTTTGCAAAATGCATGCAGATGGTTGTTGATTGAATTGCCTTGTTTAACAGGCCCATGATGTTTATTTACTGTACCAAAGGCATTGTTAACTAGCAGAGTGTGGGCACCACAGCACCAGTGCATCATTACCGAAGGGTTAAAGTTGAGAGGGTGGGATGCATGCATGATCACCCTCAGGACTTTGTTGAGCCTCAAATGAGTGAATGACTTATTTTTATTTAAGCCTTTACATCATTGTTTGAAACTGTTTTGTTTATTTATATGTAGAGGTCTCTATTTTAATGGCCTTGAAGTAAACAGGATGCATAACGGTTAGCACTGTGGGCATAACGAGCGTTTGATTAGAGGGAGACTGGTTGCAGGGATGATGGAGATAGGATGTGGGTCGAGGGGTGGGGATATTCAGGCAAACAGACAGACTGGGTGACCCTGTTCTTCTGAAGTTTGGATCCACTGCTGCTGTTCTGCGATTTAACAGTCACAGTGGGACAACAATGATACAAAATCTGCCGAAAAGAGAGTGAGAAAACAGGGGAGGCATAACATTCTCTTTTTCCTTTGACAGCAACACTTGTGTGAGGTCTAGCTTGTGTACAGGATTGATTTTGGCACAGTTACTTTATAAACAACGTTTAATCAGAAAAGCTAAACTTCCCCTGTCTCTTTTCTCTCTTTTTGTGCTCTGCATGCTTGTAAGTACTTTACCATATGGGCTCTTACTATACTGTCCCTAAAGCTCTAATAGGATCAGCCTGAAACCTGCTCCAAAAAGCAAAAGCAGGTCTTCACAAATAGTCTTCTGACAGCACTGTTGGAATATTGTTGATGTCATTGACCTAACCAAGAGATTGAGGCATAATTTTCCATCACACCTGTGGAAGATAGAACCATCTTGTCAGTTAGCTGAAGAATAGTAATTCATTTCTGCAGTGTGTGTAACTGTGTGTTTATTTTCTTATTGAGGGCTTACGATATTTGATCACTGTCAATGCATAAAAGTGATGAGTGATTTTTTTTTAGAACATGATGAAGGCTCACCTGTCCTCTCTGTGTGGTTTCTGAACCTCAAGTGTGAACATGTAATAAAAAGCCAAAGACCAGAGACAAAAAGAATGTGCAGAGACACACACACACACACACACACACACACAAGCACACACACAAATTGACACAGCCCCGAAAAGACAGGCACAAGGCGCAGTCGTTTGCTTTGAGGTTAGGCTACAAGAGCGTACCCAAGAGTCTTCCACTTTATAACATGCAGCCATGCCACAAACATACCCCTGCTCTTACTGCCCCGCGTAGAGGAGCTGCTGGGCTGGTTTTCTCTGAGGAAACAGGGTGACTGTGCTTCATGTGGCACACTGCAGCATTCCTGCGGCTTTGGGAGGAGGCTGTTGCTCGTCTCCAGGCTCAAGCTGCCTCAGTAAAGCAGGGTGACTGTTCCAACACTGTCTAGACCCTGAGAGTTGACCTTCTATGAAATTCAGTGGGTCAGAGCATAGACCTTTACAGTAACATCGATTCCAAAGAAGCCTTTGCCTAAATGCTGTTGTTTTAGCATTTTTCCATATGGTTGCAACATGCAAGCCGGTCAGCTCAGATATCAATCTGTAAAGCACGTCGGCACATCTGCGTGTTGTCTTTTCCCCTCTATAGTTTAATATTCAGAAATCATACCTGTTGACAAGACAGGCAAGTCCAAGTTTAGAACCACATCCCAGACACTTTATAACTTTTACAGCTGTCAGTTACGATGTGATTCAGTCGGACACATCACAGGTAACACACAAAAAACATTCCCATGGGGAAGATGCTAATGCACATCATATGAAATACAAATACCGAACGGCTGTCATTCCTTATGCCTGTTGAGTGGTCGCAAAAGCGCATCTGGTTCTTCTCTTTTTCTCGCTCTCTCTCTTTTGCTTCCATGTTAGCTGTGCTAATTGCTGGTTGTTTCACCCAAGCCCACAGCACAATGGCAAGTTCTGCCAGGGCCCCAGTCGACTCCACCAGCTGTGTAACACCAAACCTTGCCAGCCCAATGGAGTGGACTTCCGAGCTCAGCAGTGTGCAGAGTACAACAGCAAACCCTTCAGGGGATGGTACTACAAATGGAAGCCATACACCAAAGTGGAAGGTATGGCCATAATGAATTAATTATAACAAGAACAAATGTCTCATTAACAGTTGAAAAGAGCAAAACCAACCTCTGTTGTGGGTTCAGAATCCCCATGCATGTTAACTCTTAAAACGTCAAGAACATGAAGTTACTTCAGAAATATTAGCTGTTTTACAACACTTTAACACTTAACACATATTTTTAAGAAAAATATAGATTTTTTTTCAGTTTTACAGCTTGTATCTCCAATAAAAATAACAAGAAAATTGTAGGAACTTTTATATTAAGCTCAGTGATTTTCTTACAACATGCTGTCATTTTAAATAGATAAAGATTGTGAATTCATTCTAGAAGACCCTTATTAATGTAATTTGGCCACTGAATTACTACCTGCTTAATATAATGGACATGCAAGGTTTATTTTTTAAAAATAATGCCTGTTTTTGCTACCCTATGATATCTGACTCCGCGAGAGCAGGTTTGTTTTACCATTGCAATCATTTCCATTTGGTTCTGACAAAATGTATTTATTGGGATTGTTACATGGGCCAAACACATTTCAGCCCAGCTATTCATCTCAAAAAATTTGTATTGACTGAGCATGAATGGATTTGCACTGGAAACATGCAGCCACTCGTTCCTTGAATGCAGTGCACTGATCAACCCTGCAGGCAGGTTTATACCTGAATAAGACCTATTGAGTCTGTTTATGTTTAAGGGCTTTGATATGCGGTAAGTTAGAGAACTGGAACAGAGAATAAGCACAAGCAGTGAAATTAATATGGTTTAAAAATGATAAGGTTTTCCCCTTACTAATGGGAATGGAGGAAATGTAGGAGATACAGTATCTCCTAAGGCTTAAAATATAAGCCTTTTTAGTAAACTAGGTTTGCAGGTGGGGTGAGGGGAACTTTACACTCTAATCAGCTGATCATGTCTGACCTTTGGTTACTTCCAGTAGACAGTACAGGTGCTGGGAAGTTCTTACCCCTGTATGACTGGACTTTAGATGTTAGATCAAATTGGATTAAACTCTGACATCCTTTGTTCTTACGCATCACACACAACCCTGCTTGACTTTAATCAGAATAAAACTTTTCACATTAAAAACATTACAGTTACTTTGAAAGCAAGGTTTGTAGCGCAACTGCGGTCGGATGGTATTTCAAAGCATTTATATGCGCAAAAAACTATGTAGACGTTTTTATGTGTCGATACGGATAAACAAAATCTATTTGTCGATTTAGTATACCATCATAGCATATTATTTCTAAGGCGTGTATTGATTGACCCAGACTTCTTTTAAACTAAAGATTGCAGCTCATGCATGTCTGATAGGTCCACATTTTTAAACTCTGTGGGAGAGTTGGATACAGCTGCTCCTCTAGCATTCCAGCTTTATGGTCCCATTTGTAACAGTGTTTTAAATTTGAGTGTAACATGTGTTCTGTGGGTTTGTTTTCAACATAGTGTGCCTTCTAGTTACTGTCCTCCCAACCACAAACAAGTGTCACATGCTCAGCAGTTAGCATTAGATAGTCAACACTTGCATTGTGTCCATTAAGAATAAATAGTGCTTGATTTCTGAGTTTTATACTACTTATACCAGGGATAGAACTGTATTATGTTAATATAAATCAGTTGTATTTGGACCCTCAGAAATGTGTTGATAAAACATTTTCAAGCTCAAACTACTTTAATGATGCTTGTGAGAATTATCCATAGTGTTTTATGCATGTCTCAAACACACATTATGGATTTAACCAAGATGGGTTTGTCTTCCAGACATAAAAGTGCATGCCCATTTTGTGCATCAGGTTTATAAGTTCACTGCTCCATATGTTCTAAAACGTGAGACTCAATAGGAGCACACTGAGAGTATAGGCGCATAGCTTCAGAAGATCCAGCATATAATCGCTTTGGAGCAATAAGATCCAATGACCCCATTCATCTCCTTTCTAGAAGAGGACATCTGCAAGCTGTACTGCATTGCTGAGGACTTTGATTTTTTCTTCGCTATGTCCAGCAAAGTCAAGGACGGGACATCTTGTTCTGACTACAGAGGAGGCGTGTGCATCGATGGGATATGTGAGGTATGTGAAGATATGATGGTCATGTGACTTTTTTTAAACTACTAATTTTGCAGTAATCAGTGGAAGCTGTTTTATAATCAGATTGATCATGCTGTTTATATCCACTTTTACTATGTAGCCGGTGGGCTGTGACCAGGTACTGGGCTCTAGGGCTGCTCTGGATGCCTGTGGGGTGTGTAAAGGTGACAACTCCACCTGCAAGTTCTACACTGGCCAGTACACCCTCCAGCACAGAGCAAACGGTGGGTTCCTCACATTCAACATGGGTTTCTAGAGGGTACTTATTTTTATTTTTATTTTGGAGAGGGTAACAGACAACAGAGACAGAAATTTGGAGGAAGTCATTGTAAGGTAATAGTACAAAGTACAAAAGGCCTTATAACAAAAAAGCTTATGTTAAAAAAATGGTAGTTCAAATTCAAGATCAATGTTTACTGTAATCTTTGATATCTAGTGGGAGGACACACTTATTTGAGGATATATATATTTGAATGTGTTACGAACTACATAAAAAAAACGATATATTTACAGAAAAATAATCATGCGTGCCATTATGAGCTAAAATCCTATTTAGTAAATTGTGCAAAAAGCATAAACAAATATTTTATCAGCACTGCATGTTTACGCACAATATTTCTGACCACTATATATGTACAGTATATAAACTATATATGTTTGGGCCTTCAGAACTGATTCTTTCCACATATGTCAAGAAGCAATGTTAAAAATGCACGGCCGTACGTGCATGCAGCTTGCAGAGGGAACGTTGTTCAAAATAATGGCCATAGAGCAATATCATGGAGGCTGAAATAAGAATTTATTCTCTCCCCAAGCATAACAGAAAGCTGCAGTTTGTTTTTTGGGACAGTTACACTGAACCAGTGTTAGCAGCTCTACAGTCTGGCACTTCATTGCTGTCCTCCTCACCTCCAAGGAGGTGATAATGCATTAGCTCAAAGTTGCTTATAAAAAAATACAGAAAACTACAAAAGCAAGCAGGCACAATGGCAAACCTTTTCTCACCTTTTAACCCTCAAACACTCTTTCTCTCTGTTTGTTTTTAGAATATTACCCTGTCGTGATAGTTCCTGCTGGAGCAAGGAGCATCAGGGTGCAAGAGATGGAGATCTCCACCAGCTACCTGGCAGTCCGCAGCCTGAAACGTGGCACTTACTATCTGACGGGAGATTGGACGGTGGACTGGCCGGGCAGGTTCCAATTTGCCGGTACCACCTTCAACTACCAGCGCTCTTTTAACCGGCCTGAGAGCCTCTATGCTGCCGGACCCACTAATGAGACCCTGCTCTTTGAAGTGAGTCACCCCCGTCCCTACCCGGCCTGACACCTGTTAGTGAATTAAGCATGACAGGGCCTTGGCAAAAGCACTGTGGCCATTCGGTCACATGAAAACAAAGCTGAGTGACAGTGGGTGGGCGAGAGAGATGAGAAACAAATGAGGGAAAGAAAGAGAGAGAAAGAAGGGAAGGTACACAAATGAGTTGAATAGGCAGACTAACGCCTCTGTTTGGGATTAATTGCAGGCCAGAGCCGACGTGGTCATTGCGACTTTCATCTCTGGTGTATAGAGATTCAAGATCAAACAGTGTGGCAATGTGAATGGCAGGAAACTCTGAACTCACTGCACTGCGTGCTATTGCTAATGGGGAACATAGGGCACCTCTCGCAGGGGGGGGGGTTGCNCGCTAGTTTTTTTTTAAATAGGAAATAAATAGAACCATTGAAAAATTTTAATTTGTTTTTTTAGAAATGACATGACTAGCCATACACTAAACATTCACTTAAGTTTAGCTGTGAATACTGCATTTGTACAGTGGTATTAGTAAACAAAGCTATTGCTTTTATGTGATGCTGCATCCACATCATGTGGTATCAGTACACAAACAACATATTGGTCAATGCAACTTCAAAAGTACAGACTGTGTTCTGCTATGCTAGGTCAGTTCTGAGTTGTTAGGCAGTGATCTGTTTTAGGAAAAGGAGATCTGCTCTTGTAGTTCACAAGGTAGCTGTGAGTTTGGTTAGGGGAGCAGGAGCAAATCCAAACTTGTTGGAATTTGTTTGCCTGTTTCTCCATATTCTGCAACCAAGGCTTCAGTATTTATCCAGCTGCATTTTTCTGAAATCTTTAATGTAAGCATTCTAATAACCCTAAAGCTTAAATCATGCTAAGTCATTTTTAATGTTTTTAACTATATAAAAAATGTAGAAATATAAAAATAATTCATATATAGTAAAAACGGGGTTGTAGATGCCTTGTGCATTTAAAAGCTTTGAAATTCTACCTTCCAAATTCCTTTTGTTGCCAGCACCTCAAGCTGTTGCAGTGCCCTCTCTCTACTTGGTCTTTAGTTTAGCAGTTATCTTTGTAAAAGTTTGCAAATGTTGACCATGCATCATTACTTTGTTTATATTTTCTGGCCTTTGATCCATAGCATTTGCATTACATACATTCTGCGTTCCTCTTGAGCCCACATACTTTTAACATAGGCTGGGCTTCCTCTGTTAGTTCTGTTTTCCCTGGGGTGGGTGGTGGAAGCACAGGACTGATTTGCAAATAAGTTGGCATTAATCTCCCTAAGTATGTTCTGTAATTTGAAAAAGAAGAGGAGGGTAGACCAAGATTAAAAGATTAAGATTTCTGCAATTGAACTGAATAGATCGGAGAGGCTTGGGGTCACGATTCGAAGGAAGCAGCTGGTCAATTAAGCTTGGCTGGATCTCTCAGTCTACACTGCTGTGGAAAATAGATACTTCAGCTTCGAGACCCTTACTGCTATAAATGCTTAGGAAAATTAATTCTAAGGAATGTGAAGGTAAACTTTGATGTTGTTCTAGAGGTTGTAATCAGCTCAGCAAGCTGGATTGAGAGTCACTAGATCGGACATAGAAGAGTTTCCTTTAACTTGATGTGGTTCTGTATGAAACACAAGAGTAGATTAATTTAGGTATTGACATTTTTGTGGCATGAGTCAATAGGGCCATGTCAGTCCAGGGTGATGGATTGGGGCTCTCTAGTCTTGTGGTGGTGTGAAACCTGTGCTCCCATACATCAGTCTTGTCAATCTTTCAATCGCTCTTGTTTCTTCATGACAGGAGGTCCTGCTACCCTTCCAGCCAGGACACAGATGGAGTTTTGTGTGGTAACTTTATATCTGGAGTGCTTGATAATGAACCGGTACTAGTGTCATTATTGGGCCTGCTCCTGCTCAACTGAATTCAGTAATTACCCCAGATTTTCCATCATTATTCAGATTGATGAGGGTGGAGGATAGTAAGAAGCCACCAAAGCGAGCCTAAAGCTCATGAGATTAAGGTTTTACAAGTATTGCAACATAAGTGCACTTGAAGTATAGGGATGGGGAAAAATCATGTTGAGACATTGTTTAACATTTTGATTCGTGTTGCATGTGTTAAGGCTGAAATTTTAGCCTCACTATATTTTAGAGAGCACAGGCATGGTGCAGTGGACTCATGTGGGTCTTGACCTTGGATCAGAAGAGATGGTTTCTGTATGTGTTGTGTCCATAGTCAGATGGCTAGTGGATCACAGATGGAGGGGAGGCCTCCTCCTGAGCCTAATTGTCGCTCCATGTTTGTTGCCAGCTGTAAATTTAGACCAGCTTTGAACAGGCTAGCGTGCAGGGTCTTATGGATCTCTTCCAGGGCAATAGATTTTGCCTGGATGCTCAGAAAACTTCTTAAAGTATCTTGGCTCACTTCCCTTCTAACTTGCCACTGCCTCTTACTGTACTTTTCAAATTTTGTTTTATGTTTTACTTCCTCTGGAAAGCCTATATTCTTCAAACACTGCATTGTTTTGGTTTACAGAATGCATTTTGCTGCTGTCTGGATTTTTTCCTCATGTACCTGTCTGTACTTCCAAAAAAAGTACACAAGTTTCACATTTACTGCTCACTATGTCTGCTCTCAGGCCTTTGTGCAGCTTAATGGCAATATATATGTAAACATATAGCCATAAAACTAAACTGAACCCATGTTTGGCTAGTGAAGGTATTAGCTAGTTTTTGCTAACTGGATAATATGTGGTTGAGTATTTATTTCTTCTATTGTGACTGATTAAGAATCTACCCACATAGCCACTCAGCAGAAGCCAGCCACATACTTTCTGCTAAAAATGAACCCTTTGAGTACTGATGGTATCCATGATTACAGCATAGTTAGTTTTGTACCTACCTGTAATCCACTACTACAGTTTGCAGGAGAGCATAATCCAGGTGTCTTTTTAACCTATCTAGCACAGGTTTATGCAGAGAAAAACAATTAAAACGTGCAGATGTCATGTGTAGCCCGTTACTCATCAGAAAATTGCCTGCAAATTGCCAGTTGGCTTGTTTAAATGTACTGCTGAAACTCCAGTGCGTGTAATGACCCTTAGGATTTGATTCTTGTTTAGCTGATAGTGGTTTCAGCTCAAGCAGAACTGTCCTTGTACTTTCTACATATAGTTTTGTGGTTGACCATTTCCACTGAATTTGGTGTCATTGCATTCTCTTTGTTACAAATAGTCTGAGGAAAGTCCCCATGTGGCAAAGCCAAAGTAAAAACAAAGGTCTTCTTTTAGGAAGACTTTTCCACTCCATTAAAGTCATCCTCCAGCAATCCTCAGTGGCCCTCAATTTAGTGAAGAGCTGGTTGATCTTCCTCTGTGGTCTAGTCCCAGAAAAGTTACTTTAAGATCTTCTCCAGGAATGGCCACCAAGTCTGCAGCATACAGCCCTACGGAAACATAAGCAATCAATGATACAAACACAAATCAATGTCAATGTCAAACATCCCTTTAAAATAAAGTTGCAAAGAACATCGCCATGTGAAAATGTAAACCGGATTTCAACAATTTCACAGCTTGTTCCACTAGTGACATTTATTGCCATTTTCCAGGCTGTTAAAGTAACACGCTCTGATTCAGAAACATCCACAGTCTAAATCAAACATCCCTCCAGAGCAGCAGTTACTAGTCACTCAGTTGGAACTCCTGACTGCTGTCTAGGATCATTGTAGTGTCCACTCTCAGCCACAAAACAACCACAGATGCTCTGGCACCTTCTCCTTTGGTGAACACAAGAGAGCTTTAACAAGAGGCAGACCCTTTGTTTTGACTGACCCATGGCCTTGCTGTCTGGCTCTTTTCCTCTGACCTGCTCGTTTGATGTTGTTTCCTCCTCCACAGGTTCTTCTTCAAGGCAAAAATCCTGGTGTATCTTGGGAGTACACATTGCCCCACCCAGAGAGGAAGCACAACTACACCTGGTCTGTGGTACGCTCTGACTGCTCTGCACCCTGTGCTGGGGGTAAGTGTATGCTGTAGTATCTATGCGGTATATGTACTGTAAATGTTTGCTTAAATGTGGAAACAAGACTGTGTTTCCTGCATGTCTGGGGCAGGAAGAAGAAAGGCAGAGAATTTATGCTTGTGTGTTGGTGATTAAGGAATAATGTTTCATAAGTCTGTGACACTGTTTGTCCAGGCCCATCAAAAGCACCTTTGTGAGCAGGAGAGAAAGACAAAAATACCCCCGCTTCCCCTCAGACCTCTCCTAATGCTCACCCAATCTCTTTCACTCATCTCAGTATATGCGTCTGTGTGGTAGTGGCTCCTCCATTCACAGTCGCTTGTCTGAGTGTTGGTGGCAGGCAGACAGCACTATGACATGCCCAGAGCACAGATCTCTATCTGTGCTCTCACACAGTTTCATTCATGGTTTTCTTTAGAGGACCTCTGGGCCTCCCCTCCTGGCCTCTCACACTGACAGAGGCCCGGCTTTGTTTGCCACAGCAGAAGTAACACTACAGTACTGCCATTCATCCTGAGCTCCTATAATCCTTAGAAAGACTGTTCATGGACAGTGTGTGCTCCAAGCTTTCCCTTTCAAAAGACCGTTCAGAGGATGCATTCGTTTATTAAATGGTAAAGACATGTGTTAGGCCGTTTTAGAGCAAATGGATCTATATAACATGTCCAGAGAGAGAGTAAATGTGTTGTCCTTATTATGTCCTTATATATTACAGCAGTTTCTGTTTTTAATCTGGACAAATGGCAAAAGTGGTGATATTTAATATAACAGTACTGGCTGTTTCACAGTTTGTCATGCACTGCTTGTCTGTGTTTGTGGTGTTTCAGACAGACTGTTAAGTGTCTGCATTGCTTGCAGAGTTTTGTTTCCTTCAAATGTTTTCAGTGCACCAAAAGTAGACAAAATATCTGGCCATCTTGTGTCTAAAGTTAGACCCAGCTAACCGATATAAGGTTTTAGGAAAATTTTCATAACATTTCCTTTAGTAACAAAGTCATTAAAAATGTTACTTTGAATGTTCTAGGAATGTTCAAAACATTTACCGTTGTATTAACATTATTGCTTGGTTATAATAACGTTATCCAAACATTTTTTAAATTCTGAAATATTTTTTAAATGTTTCAATAACAACTAATAACACTTATAATGTTTTTGATATATGTAACATACATTTTTTTATCATTTATTAAAAGTACTACTAATATAAGACTTGTTTGATAACTTTGAGAGAACATTTAGAGAACATTAGCCAACACTCTGAGGACATTCATTGTTAACTGAAGACAAAATGATTTTTACTGTTATTGGACTGAGAAACTGTTTACTGTTATTGGACTGTTATTGGAAAGAAAAGTGCACTACGTCTGTTCAGCGCATAACAGAAGTCTTGCTCATGTAATATCTCTTTCTAACTCTCTTTCAGGTCGTGTCTCTACAAAAGCCATCTGTCTGCAGGATCAGAACACACAGGTCAATGCTTCACTCTGCAACCCTCAGACCAGACCTGTGGTGGGCTCCCACCTGTGCAACACACAGCCCTGTCCTGCCTAGTAAGAGTCTGTGTGTGTGTGCATGTTGTTCTGTCCATTTGACTGTTGGCATTAAGGACTTGGCTCACCTGGGTCACTCGTGTGCTGTTGATGGGTATAGTGCCCTAAAATCAGCTGTGTTAGCTTCAATGTGGGCAAAACTCGACTTAAAGCTCTGACGAGTCAGAATCTTCATTAGGTTTTCTTGAACCTTAAAGCAAACAGGATTAACATAGCCTCCAGACAGGGACTGACTAACTGACTCTCACTGCCCAAACTCTTGCTCCAAGCCACAACCTGGCACACGCACACACACAGCCACAATTATACAACTGAATACCAACATATATACACAGACGCTTACAATTAAGCACACACACAATGGTATCATTACAAGGACTTTCCATTGACCTAATGATTCTTTCTATCTATCTTCTAATGGTACCCATAAATCTAACTTTCACAGAAAGCATTTAACTGTTAATTGCGCCATTTTACATTTCAATTAGTTTTTTTAGTTTTGTTTTACTTTTTTTAACCATCAAATGTCATGTCAAATGAACATTTGTTCATTTTTCACATTTTACTGTTTTTGTAGGAACAGTATGTTTAAAGTTTGCCCCTCACAGGTATAACCAATCCTGCCAACACAGTTATACAAAAGCATACAAAACACACACACAGATTTATCAGGTTTTGTTGACTGTTGGGTACAAGGTTGTCCCCAATATACGGGTTAAGTATACCCCAACATGCACACACACACACACACACACACACCCACACACACAAACCATATTTTACAATTAGGCAAACTCATACACACAGACACGGAAAGACTTTACTTCAGCCTCTGTCTTGTCTTTCCGTTGACTAAAGGAAAAACATGGTGAAGGACAGGGTGAATTATTACAAAAATATTTCAAGAGGAGTTGAAGCCATATTTATTAAAGACTCCCACATATATTTACAGTGAGGCGTGTGAGTGGAAGAATAAATGTTATTCTTGGAAATGAGGAGGATAAATGAAAGAGACGTTGTGCAGAAGGTGACGAATGAACTGGATGGAGAAGTTGTACAGCGTGTAAAACATGGTTAATAATGGTTTCATGTAAATAAGGGAACTTCTCACTAGTGACCCTGGGAAAAACAGTCTTGGTCTAGGTGTCAGATGCGTCCTCCGGGATTTGGACACAGGACAGACCACTGGTTTGACTGTTGCTCAAAACAGCCTCTTATGCATCTCCAAAGTTCAAAATCAGTCGCTGGTCTGCCTTTTTTTGAATGTCCCTTGCTGTTCTATGAGAATGACCTTTGATTTACTGATCTAATGCTTGTACTGCGTCTACATACCCAGTATCCCTCACTTGCTTTGATTAAAGGCATTGATGTGCCATTCTGACACTCAGATAAGAAATGTCTCCTTTTACCCTACTGACTTTCCTCTCTTTTTCTCTCTCTCTCTCTCTCTGTCTCTTTTTCTCTCTCTGTCTTTGGTCTTAAATTGCAAAGCTGTGTGTGAAATGCTGGCTGTGACCAATTGTAATGAGTGGGCAATGGCGAGGCGATGCTAAAAGGGGAAATCAAGACCATATGATTGTTTCCTTAAAGCAACAAGCTCTACCGATTTGGCTTGTCCCATTGAAAGCCTGACAAATAGTCCAATAACACAGGGTAATTGAAAACAACGGCGGGGCTGACAGCAGAACCGTGTGTCTGCACCGATGCTGGATGTCCAATCACAGCACTGTAATGTAGCTGAAATCAGACTGCACAGGTTCCGCTCACTCACCACCAATATCTGCCTGTAACCCAAGAAGAGTAACTTTTCCTTTGCTGTAGTGGTTACCAGAAGAGGTTTTTGATTACCAGTAGAGATTACCAGTAATCCCAGTTTCCCTCCAGTTGCCGTCACACTTTAGTGACATCAGCATCCTGCTTGCTTCTGGATCACACAATAGAGTTACCCAGCTAACAGTTGTAGATGGTAACAATGTTTCTGTAATGTTTCCATTAACTAACAAAAACGAGAATGTTATAAGACGTTATAAAATGTGATTCAAACATTTATTTTTATACACTATTTTTTTGCTTTTAAAATGTTCCACTAACAAATTAAAATTTTTGTATTATATGTGATATGTAACGTTAGAAAAACATTCTACTAATGTTACATTCTACAAATGCAAGAACTTTGAGAGAACGTTGAGAACTTTCAGACAACGTTTGCCAACATTTCCTGTTAGCTGGGTGGTGAAGAGCACCTCAGTTTTCAAATATAGGTACGATAGGGTATTAAATTAAGTTCTTCAATGGCCCTTAAATGGTTGTTCTCTGGAGGTTCTATCTTCATGAGGTTCCCACAATTCAAGATGGATTTTGTTCTCTCACTGTAGGGCATAAGTGTGTTTAGCATTCAGACAGACAGGTCTTAAATCCCACAGCTGCTAATGACCACCCCCACCGTATGCCAAGCAGAGTCTGTTTCTCTGTATTGAATGACATCAGAGGCTTGAATTTGTGATATCGACTCCCAAAACATTATTTTTTTAAGGCAATATGTGCTTTGATTTATGAACGCTGAAAATAGGAAAACTCTAAAAGTCTTCAGGAAAATAAATAGGCCTTTAGAAACACTTGCAGAAAATGTGTGGGCATGCATTCAAAACAGAGGAGGGGAGAGAGAGAAGCTTCTGCTTATCTTTCCAGCAAATATCTTTAGCGTTGACAGGTCTGCCCATGTTTTATTATGGAGCTAGAGAGACTGCATCCTCATGGGGATTGAGCCCGTCTAGCCAGCCAGGAATCAAGCGCTAATCTCCGGACTATGGCCTGCAGGACTCAGTCTGACGACATACTTCCAGCTGCAAAGACTACACTGCTGCCTCTGTGAAGCATAAAGCGCGGTGACTTCAAACATAGGACGGACCCAGGAGCCCCAAACTTTTTTTAAAAAAGTTAAAAGGCTTTTTTTTAAAACGTCACATGAAAAGATAAATGCACATGCATTAAAGACTTTAACAGTACCCTCTGCATCCCCCTTTTTCCTGACTGCGTCACATGATTATATGTTTGTTTTTGTCTCCAACTGGCACTCTTTAAAGTGGGGACAGCACTGGGGTTGCTTACCAGCCTTTCATGGAATTATCATATCACAATAAAGACACACAATGTCCAATTTTATAAAACCAAGCAGCCAAAACAAACTGTTACCTTACATGCCATGCGGTGAATGCACATGCTTTGGAAAACCGATATTTTTAGTAAGAAAATGCAGAAAGCCGAGTGGGTTTAGCAAAATAGATGGCTCTCTCAGTGCTCTCAAACTGACAAATGTTTCCAAACCAAAACCATTCCCCAGTGAGTGCTAAAAATTCAGCCTTTGTCCCTCCTTACGACCAACGGTAGCTTAGATTTCATCTAGTGATTTGGAACATTGTGCAAGTGCGCATTATGTTCTAAGTATGCATTATTTTGGTAGACACATGCAGTAGACAACGCCAGCGAAATGAGACAGTATCAGGAAATGTGAAGCAGTCCATAATGTTGTCCCCAAAGACATTTCTCATTTCTCGAAGTAGATGGCTTAAAATATGATTTTTTTAAAGATTCCAGAAATACAAAATTAAAACAAGAGCTAGCAATGGTTTGCAGTGAGGCAAGGCGAGTTTGCTGTCTGACCATTGACACATTGTCATTGATGTGGCATGGAGAGCAAAAGGGGGAGTGAAAAGACATTGTGGAACCGATCGTGTTTCTTTCCTCAATGAAAATTGTAGCTTAGCCTTCCGTCTCCGATCTGTCAAAGTTTGGAGAGAAAATTAAAGGATTTTTCTCAGGTCTGTGCCACAGGTCTGTGTGCGAGGCAGTAGGAGTGGTTGGGTGGATCTTGGTCTTCTAAGAACTCGACCCGGGGCGCCTGTCCGTTGTGGCGGCCGCAGCTCTCGTCAGAGCTGTCATTTACTCTAATCTCTCCCTGGCCTGCCCAGCTCTATTTTAAAGCCTCTTTTTATCCATGGCCAAGTGAAGCAGGAATAGCGATCTAAGACACTGCAGGCCGAGCAGGTCACAGCCTGGAAATATGCAGACCTGGACAGAAGGAATCCATATTCTTCTGAATGATCGGCCATAGTGGACATTGTAACATTAAATATCAAAAACATTATTTGGAAGCACTAAGTTTCTGTTGCCAAATAATGACAATGTAGTATTCAAAAAGAAGCCATTAATTCATTACAGCTGTTGCTCATCACATTGCTGCATTGAATCTGATTCATTACAGGACCCTGGAGTGCTCACAGTTGTTGACTTTATTTGCCACCAGTTTTTATGTTTTGAAATATCTTGTAACATGCAAATTGCAGAGTTTAAAATCATACGTATGAACTCAGATGTTTCAGTGTCTCCAGCTCTTGATGGCATTGCACTTCTTAGGCTGGAAACTTGAGCGAACAGGATAAGTTGGAGTGTGTGTGTGAGAGAGAGTGTGTGTGTGTGTGTGTGTACCCATCTAAGCCCATAGGCAGAGGGTGGGGTGGGTGCAGAATGACATGATTAGTCCTTTCCATCATGTTGTTTACAGACTAATGAGGTCAGTCATGATCTAATGATCATCATATTAGGTATGTTATGTTTAAAGAAGGCCTAACTAAGTGTTTGTGAGACTGAGGGAATATGTGCCATATAGAGTGTCATCCATGTAAAATGTTGCGCAGATGTTCTCTGAAAGACAAATATGTTGTCTTGACAGCTGGACCACAGGTAAATGGGGAGTGTGCAGTAGAACATGTGGAGGTGGGCAGCAGACACGCAACATTCGCTGCATGAGGAAGGTTACGTACCAGCGGGAGGAGGTGGCGGCTTCCTCCTTGTGTCCAGTGATCGCACCAGCTCAGCTTCAACCCTGCAACACACAGGCGTGTCCTCCAGAGTGGAGCACTGGTTCCTGGTCACAGGTGTGTTTGGATATACATGAAACCTACTGAACATTTTAACCTTTTCTTTTCCTTCTATGTCTATGAGCTCTGTGCTTTTGATACAATTAAATTTCATTTATTATGTTTATGTAGTACTGTGAGTTTCAGTAGTCAAGTATGAATAAGGTGTAGATATAACTATCTAAGTACAACGTATGAGGGAAAGGTTCCACAATCTATGCTGAAGCGCTACTGCCCCCTGCTGTTTGAGAACGAGTAGGACATTGTTTACCCTGAGGATCTGTTCTTCATATTCTGCAACCAATGTTTTGTGAAATTCTTTTATGTTCTTGTTTGGACACTCTGTGTAATTGAATAGCTTGTGGGAGTATAATCCAGCTTTGTTTTTGGCAAAATTGCTAAACTAAAGCCAGAGAGAGTTAAAGCATATTAACTTCAAATTCAATATTACCTTCAGACTATGCAAGCTAAGAGGCCAGATTGATTGATTAATCTAAAAGTGAGGATATTTTTTAACAACTAGAAATTTTTCATATTTTTATGTTACATCTTGAGTCAAATTATAAATTTGTGTTTTGCAAGAAAATATTAGGATATTTGAAAACATTGTGCTGTAGTAGTTGGTATTGACGGAATTTCTCTGAAAGGTCAGAGTTAGTTCACACCGGCGGTCTCAAGAGTTCTTATACAGTTTTGTTTGAGGTGAACTGCACACCGCTCTGGCCTTTACAAAACTTCAGCTAGCATAACTCGCACTCTCCTTCTGTTTACTTTTTTCTTTCTTTCACACAATGTTCTCAACAATCTTTTGAAAGGTTTTTGATTTCACCTTTCAGACGAAGGTTCATTTGTTTTAGTTATAAAGCCAAATACATAGATTGATAAACAACGGTGTAATGTTGTAAAGTACGCCAAAGTAATTAATGAATTGTAATTGTAAACGTTTTAAATCGTAATGTTTAATCTCTCTCTTTCTCTCTGCAGTGCTCCAAGACCTGCGGGCGTGGTTTGAAGAAGCGCAGTGTGTTCTGCAGGAGCACTGATCCGGGTGCCAGGGCTGTGGTGGTACCTGACAGCATGTGTAAATTACACCTGAAACCCAAAGCCCAGGAGGCCTGTGTGCTGAGCCGCTGCCCCAAGAATGAGCGTCTTGAGTGGATAACTACCGCCTGGGGAGAGGTAGGGCCCCTCATAGGAACATCAAAGGTTACCCAGATACATACACAAACAGTTCCTATGCAGCATGCACATATTTTCACCCATTTAACCCTGATGCATGAACAAGACAAGTGTCACAATGGTAAGTGACATATGAAATAACATAGCATCTGAAATGAATGTGATGGTATACACGCTCATGGTTAGAATAACATCTGTGCATTTACATTGAGACATAAGAATGTAGGTCCCCAGTTCTCCAGAGCCCTTTGATTCCAGACAGTCTTGCACCTAAGTGGCACAGCTGGGGGCTTTCCACTGTCTCTTCCCATTTTGCATCTCAGTATCTCATCCATTCTCCTCCAAACAGCATTGTTAATCTGTTGCTAGGGAGGCCTGAGATGACCTTGTAGAAGGTGTGTGTGTGTGTGTGTGTGTATATATGTATGTGTTATTATCTGATCATGCTTCCCTTGGTTTTTTACACAGTGTTCAGCCTCCTGTGGAGTAGGAGTGAGGAGAAGGGAGCTGCACTGTGGGGAAAGAGATTCTCAGGGAGGCTATGCAGAGTTTCCCGCAAGGAGGTGCAGGAACCTACGCAAGCCCCAAACAGATCTCGAGCAAGGTTGTAATAATGGCCCCTGCCCAGAGCCCCCGCCTCAATTTCTCCAGCCTAGCCCAGACAGGAGCAGTACTTCTGTGACCCTGGGCTGGTACTCATCTCCTTGGCTGCAGGTAAACACAACTTACACTTCATAAACAATCAAACTCAGCCGTTGAGTTTGCAGCCCTCAAAACCATAGAAGAATGAGTGCTTTCAGGCCCTGGGTTCCCGCTGGAATTTTCTATATACTTTCACAAAGGAGGTTGTTGCGCTGTACCTAGCTAACAATTTAATCTCCCTAACATTTCCATTAAGTTACAAAAATGTTAAAATGTTATTTTGATAGTTCTAAGAACATTCAAAACATTGTTTTTAAATGTGCTATTAGCATTATTGCTTGATTATAAGAACGTTATTCAAACATTTTTTAATTCTGTAAAATTTTAACATTTTTGATATATAATTGAAAAAATATTCTACTAATGTTACTTAATACCTTTAAGATCATTTTTAGAGAACCTTCGCTTTTCTTTCCATTTGTTATATGCTTTTCTTTTTATTTGTTCTATATGCTAAATTACAAGCTATTAAAATTTCAGTTGTGAGACAATCATATGTTTAAAAAACATTTAAAGTTATTAACAAGTTACTACATCAGGGATGCTATCACAAGAATGTGAATTTACCTGCCTGACAAATCTGACAACCAGTGTATTCCTTATGTAGCTTATAAGTAACTTTCTACAGCACACAATGCTCACGGTTGAGGTATGACTGTGTGTAGTTTGTTGCAGAACACAACAGGCAAGCCTCTTCAAGTAATGTTAACCACAGTCCTTTTCTTTACTCGTAAACGGGCAACTGTTATTCTAAAAACCCTTCCTTAGGGAAGCTATGGTGAATTAGCTTCCAGACTGGCCTACACACCAACATTATGACTCAGCTTCACATTCAGAACTATATGTATCCTGTTTCCATTCACTGTAATCATCATCAATCATAATTGAAAAGACCTGATAATTATATCAGTTGATAAGTCAGACCTGATGTTTATATTCTGTCTTCCAGTGTACCGTATCCTGTGGTGGTGGAGTGCAGACACGTAGCGTACAGTGTCTGAGACAGGGACGTCCTTCAGTGGGCTGTTTACCTCATCAGAGACCCATGAGCTCACAGGCCTGCAATACACACTTCTGCCCTGCTCCTGTTCCAGTCCCAGTCGTCCCACCCCCTTCACCTACACTTACAGGTACAAGCCTTTTACCATTACTTCCTTCCTTCCAGTACACCTTCTACTGGAGCAACTGCCTTGCTTAAGAGCACAATGGCGATGCCTTAGAACCAGCAACCTTGTGATTACCAACCATGAACCTTAAGCGCTACACCAAACCACAATTTTCACCTTTGCTCTTTTATCTTAACTCACCAACAGTATCTGTAATGCTTCAGTGGCTATACTGCTAAAAGTTTATTGGTTATAAATTCTCTTATCTCATCCTGTAGCTAAACTATAGCTTCTGAAGCTCGACTGGTAGAGCATGACTTCAGAGACATTCTCAGGGAACATACATACTGATAAAATAAATGCTTAAAATGCACTCCAGGTTACTTTGGACAAAAGCTTCTGCAAAATGAATGAATGCTGATGCTAATATATCTACAAAGGTGATACGATACGTTGTTGCATAACAACACATGCACTTATCAAGCTTGATAAACACTTGTATTTTAATTTATTTAATTCATAGTAATGAAAACAAGGTTAAGTATTTCCAACACCCTATTAACATTTTCAGATTTAAGACCTCAGTGGAAGATGTTGACGTCATTATTCTGACATTGAGCACAAACCTGGTCCAAGACTGCATGAAACAGTTTGACTCACAAAAAACAAATATTCACAGAATCAATGATACTCAAATTTAACAACAGTAAAGTGAAATGCAAATTATTATTTAAATAAAAAAAGTACATCAAATAATCTATATGGCTTCCTACGCATTAATTAAAATGATAATAAAATGTCTTTCATTTCTATGGTAATACATGGCACACTACAGAGGCTGTTCTTCTGCAGAAGTGTGCATAATTGTTTATTCTATGGGGAGAACTGAGTGCGGTGTATTTAGAGAACAGGTCAGGTGCTTATAAGTATGCCGGTACATTTGTTCCTGTGCTTGGCAACTCATTGCTATACTGTCTCTTTTCAGAGTAAAAAAACAGTACAGTGCTTAAACACTGAGTGTTTTCTAAGGCTAAAAATAAATCTTATTCATTGTGTGTTTTTCTCCGCTAACAGAAGATCAGCCTTGCATTGACTTCTTCAGCTGGTGTCATCTGGTGCCTCAGCATGGTGTTTGCAATCACAAATTCTATGGTCAACAATGCTGCAAATCCTGCTCCACCAAAAGACAGTAAAGCAGATCTTCGCTTATCATGAGCCTCCTCACTAATTCTGAGATCTGTACTTATTACGATAAGGATGACCACTATGGACAAAGCTGATTTTTGCAATATGTGGGAAAGCGGCATTCCAATGGAACGTGTTTGAAGACTTACAAGACATAATAATTATGAAAGACTGATATCAGATGAACTAAAGCTCTGTTATAGAGAAACTCAGTCATTTGGAAACTACGTCTGATCTACATTTCATCAGTGGTGCATCATAACTGGAATTGTGGTTCTTTAAACTGATCTGCAGGACATTTATATTGTAAATATTTGTGTTTGTTCTCTTTTTTGAGTCGGACCATCAGACTAAGCCATTCAGATGTCTGATTTCAGGATTTTATCAGTTCCAGTTTTTAAATTCAAGAGCACCTGAATAACATTAAAATTTCTCTGGATAATGTGTGTGACTGCATATCTGTACTGTAGAATTTGTGTTTGCTCTTCGAGCTACAAACAAACCCACAAAACCAGCCAGGTTTACTAGCAGACTCGGGCATTTCTTCAGTATGTCACTGAGGCGCTACATTCTTAGCCTGTAGTCATTTAGTGAATAAGTGAATCTGTGTTTTGGTGCAATAAGAAGTGCAGTGCACATTCTCATTCCATTGTGATCAGTGGTGCACCCTTGTGTATTTGTCTTTACCATGTACATTTTTTCATTAGACACTTTTATCAACAGCACCTTACAGTTTATTTAATGCATACATCTGTTTCTGGTAATCAAACCCATGGCCTTTGCATTGTTAATGCCATGACCTAACATTGGAGCTACTGGAACTCATTGCTTACTACAAAGCACGATCATATATATATTTGAATTTTTCTTCTGTATATAAACTGTTTTTCTGAAATCTGTTCCTATGTTGTTTACAGTCCAGCTCTTGCTATTGCCATTGGTCTAAATCTTGCAGTCAGAAGCATCCAGATCTCCAGCAGGTCACTGATTTAAACAGACATTAACATGTTCACATTATCTCAGTAGTACCAATCCTGTGACTTGATATCCTAGACTGTAAGGTTGAATCACAATCCCATCTGATCATCACAGAAGACTAAAGAAGACAAGATAGATTTATCATTAATGAAGATCAGTGTTGCTGATGAATTATGTAATGGGTCCATTGGAGGCTGAACTATGTTTATGTGTGTGTGTGTTACCCCGTATGTGTGTGTAATTTGTGTGCAGTTCCTGCAGTGCTATTTCCCACATGATGTACGAGAGGGCTAAGCTCATCCCAGATGTGTGTCAGAGAGTAGAGTAGTTGCTCTCAGTCACTTTGGGGGGACCAATTAGTGTGCAGAAGTCAGTGTCATGTTCAGGAGGAGGAGCAGCTAACAAACCCAAGTCTCTCAGGACTTGGGACCTCATCTCAGTTTACTTTGTTAGTGCTCTCTGTCTCTTTCTCTCTATTCCTTTTTTCTTTTATTCTCTCTCTCGCTTTCTATCTATCTACCTGTCTTTCTCTCTCTGTCTCTATCTGTGTTGTGCTTGGGTCCTTTGGGCTACTGTTTCGTACGTGCCCAGGGCTTGTCCTTGGCAGAAGAGTAGAACTACAAATTCTCAAGTCTTCACCTTAGTAATCTTTGAACAGGTAAGATCAGGCTTCTCAAGCTCAGAGTGCTCTAACAATAAACATTGGAGCAACCGGGACATGGCGTATCACACCAGTGCTGATTCTGTCCTCATTACATTCCTAACACTTCATTACCAATCCCCAATCCCTTGAAGGGATATTTGCATAGACTAATAAGTGCAAAAGGTCACTACAAAAGTAGATGTTGCACTGCAGGGTGCTCTACCCTTTTTATGCTTGAAACATTTTAAAGGGTACTCAAAAGTTTAGTTCTTGTTATAAAACTTTGTTTAAACTTCTGTATGAACTCCTAGTTTTATGTTACATTGTTTCTTACTCATTTTCAAAAGTGTTCCTAATCATGAACAAATGGAAATGCATTGTTACGCTGTGTCATTATGAGTTATACAAATGATAAGTCATTTTGCATTGTCTTTCATCACTGTCTAAATTGAAAAAGTGTGTAATTTATTATGTCTACATAGTTCCAGGGCTGCAGTGTTGTTCTGAGGGGAGCTGCCTGTATCATAACACACTATAAGTGTAATATTTAATATTTTCACTGAAAGTTTTATAATTAAAAGTATTTGATTTACTGTATTCCACTAGTGATGCTTTTGTTCTATTGCACATGCAGGAG